>JAODJX010000049.1:8995-26443 GCA_026776945.1 Isichthys henryi | reverse complement strand
CGCCTTGCCTCCCTTACTCTCAAACGCCTCCCTCCTGGCTGATGAAATAGTCCGCTTCCCTTCTGCCGGCAGTCGCTGCTGCCTGCCCGGAGCTGTGGGAGTGGCGGCCACGGAAGGAGGTGTGGTTACTGGTGTGGTGATGGGAGGGGGGAGGCGGTGGGGGGTCCCGCAGGGACGGGGGCACAGCAGAGGCCTTGATAGGGATGATGCGGGTATCCATGACCTCGCAGTCGACCTGCATCATCATCTCGTAGCCCTGGGAGGACTCGTACATGCTCTCTGTGAGAGTGAGTGAGAGAGAGAGACAGACAGAGAGAGAGAATGAGTATAGAGACAGACAGCAAGAGAGAGAAAAGAGACAGAGAGAGAGAGTAAAAGAGAAATACAGAAGACAGAAATAGAATAAGAGAGAGACAAAGAGAGAAACAGTAAGACAGAGAGAGAAAGAAGGGTACTGCAGAGATCACAGTGGGATTCTGTTCTCGCAGGGGCACTGTTTTTGGAAATGACAGATAGTTACCATTAACAGACATGGCCGGCATCACCAGGGACATCTTGGGCCGCGTGGTTTTGTTGTGGCTGATGGCCGGCAGCAGTAGGTGGTCCTGCGGGGGAAAATATAGTATGTGTCAGTATGGCTGGCTGTCTCACCGCCAGAGGGCACTACTAAGCTTGGCTGAAAGGACAGTTGTATCAGTCACTATGTACAGAGGACACTTGCTAAATAAAGAGTAGTACTAACTAAAATGACTAATTCGGTATTTTATATTTAGCATTTTTATTTCAGATTTTACTTTCAGAAGAGAGGCAGTGCATTAGAATTCTGGCCTGTGACAGGAAGGTTGCCAGTTCAAATCCCAGAATCAGCAGAGTGATGTCACCATTGTGCCCTTGAGCAAGAGCCTTAACCCTAAATATTTCAGGAATTGTTGGACCTACTATCTCAATTGTCAGTCACTTTGGATAAAAACACTCACTGAATAAAAAAAATTTAATATCCACTTCTTAAGGATAAAGAATTAGGCTCAGATTCAAATGTAACTCTTCATAATGACCTATTACTAATACTGTGTTTTTAATGTTATATAAAATAGTATCTAAAATATTTCGTGGAGTATTAGTAGGGTATACTGATAGGGACACGGCGCAATAGCCATTACAAATCCTCCGCTTCTCAACCCGTTAAACTCACCCGCCGGAAGGAGACCACGTAGAACGTGTCTTCACGCCGGTCAATGGCATCCAGGAAGTCGCTGTAGGTGACCTCTGGTCCTGGAAACACCTGCAGCTGACTGTGGGCGATAAAGCGGCAGTCAGTTTCACAGCCCACCAAAAACCACAGAGCAATGTGGTCAGACGGGGGAGGGGGCATCAGCGAACACAGCGAACACAGAAAACGAAAGTCTCCAACTGAACACTGAACGAAAACAGTGAAAAGGAAGCAAGAAGAAAAACTTGTTCTAAAACACAGAGTCGAGATGACAGTAAAGTAACCAGTCTGGCTGACAGGGCAGGCGGCGCAGAGCAGGGAAGAACAGTAATCAGAAAGAGGTAATTACTGAGATTAAACTGAGATTAAAACTGCAACAAATTAATTAAGCAGGAATCTGGGGGGGGGGCGTCTCTCACCTATCCATCGAGCTGTGTGTCTGGATGGGAAGGTATCTGGAGAAATTCATCTTCCTCTGCTGGGATTTCTGCACAGCGGAGGAGGAGATGAAGTCAGAGACTGTGGGGGCTGATAATGGCGGGGAGGCGGGGCAGGGGGTGGTTGCTGCAGGATTTACATTACCCTGAGATCTTGTAATTGCACTGCACATTCAGCACAATTACATGTCGACCAGTGTGCTACTAACAGTAATTTACTGGGTTCACTGGTCTGTTGTGCTCTCCTGTGCCAAGGAAGTGAAGGTGATAGGACTTAACCACAGCTGCTGTCGGGGCCTCCGTCAGCTCTCCGACTGCGTACCTGAGCTACCCTGGCCTTCTTCACTATCTTTGGCTTTCTCCCAGACTTCTTCCGGTCTATCTGATGCCTGTGGGCCCAGCCCCGTAGCTCGTCCGCGAGCCTGGACCGGCGGCAGTCACATAGAGCAGTTAGAGCAATGCCGTTAGCGTTGATGTCGGTAGCTGTGCTGCCGTCACGCCCAGTAAAAGGCCTCACCGGAGGGACTCGGAGCGGTTAAACTGCCGGCAGTCTGAGGCGGTGAAGTAACGGTCAAGGTCTGGTAAAACCAGGTCCTTCATGTCGCTGAAGACCCCGCTTAGGTTTCTGAGCAGAGGGGAACATGGATGTTAACTTAGGTTATTATAAAAACAGCAGCTATACATTTACCTGAGGATTTTATGCAAAGTGACTTACAGTACAGGGAAGGCTTACAATTTGTGTGCTCCCTGGGAGCTGAACCCACAACCTTTGCATTGTCAGCACAATGCTCAACTGATTGAGCTACATCCCTCATTTTTTTAACATCTTACTGCATATTAACTACCAGCTAACAAAGGTGATATCCAATTATTTATGATAGTCCAATAACGATTTCTCAGTTTACAATGCAACTCAAATTAATGTGCAACTCACTAAGCTTGCGAGTGAATACACAGTAATGACATGCAAAATTATTCATGTTACATGCATAAATCTATAGGACAGTGTATGTAAAGTCTTTTCTAGTATTATTATTGTTGGACACCATTTCAGGAGTTAAGACCACGGCTAAGAAGAGAAGAGGACCTGCAAACAGAGCCGTGAGACATACAGGAACGCATTCAGGTTCTCTAAGATGATGCAAAGCAGTAACCAAACACCTGACCTTCCCTCTATCACAAGCTGCTTTGTGGTAAGAGCTTCTCATGAAGAAATCTGATAAAAAACCAACCTTAGCTGGTAGGAGTCTGCAGACTCCCTCTCCATCTCGCCCCTCCTCCATCTTTCCTCGCCCTCCTCCTCACTCTCGATCCTCTCCACCGGTGTCCTCTCGCTCTCACGTATCCTGCCGCTCTCCTCGGCTGGCCCGATTTCCAGTAGGTGTCTCCCCGTGAGAGGGGCTGCTTCTTCCTGTAACCCAGACTCTAACTTCCTTTCTGTGATGCTGAGCAAGAAACATGAGCATGAATTATACTTGGGCTGCGAAAAGATCCATTTGCATCACTGGCTGATTGATGCAAACTTAGAAAACTGATGTAGCAAACATACAAACGTTAACCAGCGATTCATCTAAAGCTACTTGTTCAGTACAATGTTGAGGTCACCCTGGAGCCTATTCTAGAAAGCACATGGTACAAGGCATGGGATGCACTGACCGGGATTTCAGTCCACTGCAGGACACATGCAGGACACTCACAATACAAGACCCATCATTAGGTGGTTACGATCCTCATTTTTGATTTAGAATTTTAATGCGCACTGTACCTGATGGGTCTGAAGCTGAAGGTGATGAAGAGCAGCACCACCATGACGCACACGGCTCTCTTGTTGCCACCCGATTCTCCACCCTGTAGGCAGGGACAGCAGGGAGGGGAGTTAATATTCCTCCAACATGCCAGGATTATGGTGAACTGAAAGCAGATAATGTGGGTGAAATGGCACGGTTGCCTTGAGCAAAGGTGCCAGGTGCCCTGCAGAAAAAGTGCTCCACAGCAAAGGCACGGGCCCAATAAAGAAAAGATGCCCTGCAGCAAAGGTACGGGTGCCTCAAACAAAACCTGCCCTGCAGCAATGGTACAGGCACCCTGCAGCAAAGGTGCCCTGCAGCAAAGGCCCTGGCACCCTGTGTCTCCCCTGTACAGTGTGTGATAGCACCCTGTGATAAACACAGTGCCTGACAGATGATATTCAGGGGCTCTGGACAGAGCCCCTCCTGGGCTGTGTGGATGAGAGACAGAGAGCTATTTATAGTCCATGTTTCCTTTAGTCTGTCAGAGGATTGAGATGTATATGTTAATAATAAGCTGAGCTGGAAGGCCGGCCAGCACGCACCGGTCTCAACTCCCCCACCACCAAGTACCTCCTTCCCAGCCAGCCGCTCCCGCAGTGCCTGGTTCTCCCTGCGGAGCCGCTCATTCTCCCGCTGCGCCTCCTTCAGCTGGGCCTCCAGGCTCTGCAGGTACTCCTTCTTCTTCTTGCGTGACTGACATGCAGACTCCCGGTTCTTAATCATGCGTTGCTGCCTCTTCAGCACCTTCATCTGAGGAGAGGGGAGGCATTTACATTACCGAGGATACGAGTTGGTACGTGCACCGATGTTAATGCTGTAAAGACACAGAGACACAAACAGACATAGAAACAGGGACAGAGACGTACGTCGATGTCGTTGGCGCTGTTCCCTGGCAGAGACGTGGCAGGAATGATGGGCTTGGCAGTGGTGGTGGCAGGCGGCCCAGCGCAGTGGGGAATGCTGGGAGACACAGGTTCCACCTTGACGATGGCTGGGGTCGAGCCAAGGCAGACTGACTGCGAGAGCACAACTGGGGGGGGAGAGGGAGGTTACTTCAAACTGGGGGAGGGGGGCAAATCTGCAGCCACAACAGCCCAACACAACCCCTGGAAGGAGCCGGAACTCTAACAGCAGGTGATTTCACATCAGAAACATTTACTGCACATAATCTGTTATTGCAAATTTGGTCCATACAACTCGTCCATTTTCATAACTGTATGTATATTTTAAACTGTATTTCTCATTGCATTTTCCAATGTCTTCATTAGGTTCATTGTGTTGCTTGCACTATAACTGACAAGATTGTACAGCTGAAGATGAGGATAAAGATACTTTGATTATACTTTGAGAAACAATGAAATCCAGTACATCGGTGTGGCGCCCTCACCAGGACGGTTCTGGTCCATGCCGGGCAGGCCCTGGAGGATGAGCGCCTTGGCGGGACTGGGGCTCTGCGGGACGGGCAGGGCAGCCACACACAAGGGCCGAGGCTGAATGGGTGGCTTGCTGCTCAGGATGCTGTTGGCTTTGAGGGCCATGGCCGAGGGCACTGCTGAACCCACCGGACCTGCTGCGGGGCAGGAGGCGGGGCGCGTGGGTAGGGCGAAGGAAAAGCAAGGCGAACAGACAGGGGACACTGACGTCACACGAGAAGCAAAAATGCAAGCAGTCAGCAATACTCTAAACAAAGGCTGTACTGATGTTCATGCTCAGAATACAGGGGTAGCAAATAACTACAGATTAACACCAATTTAAGCAAGGAATTCAAGTTCTGTTTAATGCTTAAAAACAGAACGGAAATGCTGGAATGTGGAAGAACACAGCTCATCTGGGAATCATGTTGCTATTTGTTTGCAGGTTATATTGTGTGCCTCTGTGCCAATGGGAGCATATTTTGGGCAAATATCTTCTCAGGACACAAGCGCTTCACATTTAGAGCTACACTACCTACCACCTTTATCTATTACTGGGCAGTGGTGAAATTTAACACTGCAGATATTAAATGCATATTTGGGGAGGGGGGGGCGTTCTTACCTGGGGCCTGCACTTGTGGGTCAGTGCTGTTGTGCGTGGCAATGTGGGTCGGCTGGGACTGCGGCTGTGCAGACGGGGTCACCGTCACCTGTAACGTCCCTACTGGGGGCGACAGGACATCCCCGAACATGTAGGGGGGAGTCGGTGGGTTCTCCCCTTTCACTGTCACCTGGAAAATGGAGAACGAAACGTGAGGTGTGTGTGTGAACATACAGGGTTACTGCATACACACTGAAACATGCTGACTGTACACTATGCACTAAGACTGGGATGGTTTATGTGGTACGTTACACAGTACCTGGATTGATTACACATGCCGATTTACCCACAGGTCAAGAGAGGAGACAAAACAGGGGACAGGAGAGGACACTTCTACAGGAGGCTCACCTGGGAATCCGGGGTGGACGTCAGAGAGCAGTCAGACCCCAGGGAGGACGCTGGAGAGAGGGGCTCGGCCTTCACCTGAAACACTGTGCAACAGACATGTTATTGTAAAAGGCAAGAATGTGGGGATGTACACCGCTTCGCATGCTGTATCTGAATCCAGAATCATACGGAACTTTACAGCCCAAACAAATGCAATGAGCAATG
The DNA here is from genome assembly GCA_026776945.1 of Isichthys henryi. NCBI lineage: Eukaryota > Metazoa > Chordata > Actinopteri > Osteoglossiformes > Mormyridae > Isichthys > Isichthys henryi. Next base: position 20,381 of record JAODJX010000049.1, on the reverse strand, counting down.
GACCAGCTTTGCTGAAATATGGATGCCTATTTCTGCCAGGGGATAAAAATGAGAGCTGAACGGTCATGGTGCTAAAATTTTCCATCTGAAGACTGAAACACCGAGCACACACATGAGCACACACATGCAGACACGCACGCACACGTGAGGGCAGACACGCACGCACACGTGAGGGCACACACACACTTCTGAAGAACTTACACATATCCACAGGTAAGGGCTGCGTAATGGTTGCATCATCTTTTAAAACAGGGCTTTCCCCTTAAGACAGAAAATGGGGGAAGAGAGAGAAAGAGCTTTATATTAGAACAAGATTAAACACATAGCTTTAACGCCACTGAAAGAAGGTGATATTTGATTCCCAAACTCTAGATGCAAATGAGCCATATGTGCATCCAAACGTCTGCCAATGGCTTCCGAACAACCTAAAGAACGCCATGTACTGCCCGTTGCCAAGCTGGTTTACCTGAACATAGATATTCGCTGATCCCTAATCTTCACTCAAGCTCATTGTCAGATCATTATCATTTCAATCTAACTCCTCTAACAAATCCCATCGTGGTCTAAATTCACTGTTACGGCCTGCTTTCTTCAGCGGCCTCAGACCTTGCTTAGGATGTGTGATTTTAGTGAAATGCTGGAGACTTCGGTCTTAATTAATTTTTTTGCTGCAGTTTTTAATTTCCTTGGCGGGGTGGGGGGAGCGCTATCATGCTGGGTAATTTCTGCAATGATGCAACAACAAAAACGGCACACCTTAACTTAAATACACAAATGGATAAAACAGCAAATATAATACTAAGAAGATTAAATAATACCAAAGAGAAACTTATAATAGTTTAAAAACACTTCTTCAAGATTAGGTTAGAATACAAAACACACCTACACAGAAATGAAGCACACTACATCTTGCATTTTAATGCTTTTTTTAAACAGCATTTTTGTCATTTTGGATTTATTTTCCATGTATCCCCCATTTTCGGAATACTGTAGTACTCTTTACCTGTTAGAAGGTTATCGTTAAGGTGTTTCCATGGCGACGTAGGGTTGTCAGGATCAAGTGTAAGGACGAGATCGTTATCGAACTAGCGGGGCAGAAAACCGTGAAAACAGGTCAGTAAATAAATAAGTACAATGTGCAGAAGCATTAAACCAGCTACCTCAACCGGTTATTAACCAGTTTACCAGCTTGTGTCAAGTTCTTCCAGTTACCTCATACCCAAAATGTGGAAAATAAAACCGGCTGCACCCATCACTTCCGTAATACATTTTGTGAGCACATACAGATTTTCAAAGATATAAATATACATCTTCAGAGTGACCACACAGGCCCAAAATAGGTGACTGCAAGGATAACACATAAGCAGCAGATTCTGTCCCACATTTACTGAGTTACCACCACTATAGACTACCCTGCCTGCAAAGAAATTCAATTCAGGAGGTTCCAAACAGCCCTATTGTATCAGATAATTCCTGCACCATTCTTACCATGGTATTGTATTTCATCCCTCCGGTGTACTCCGCATCCTCTCCCTCCTCCATGCTCTCACACTGGTACAGACAGGCATCTGACAGAGATGGACAACACAGTGAAATCAGTGCCAATGCCAGCGTGTTTGAGAACTGCATCCATGCTTCTGAAGGACTGGTCTGCACTAGGTACAGTCCATCAACACAGAAATGTCCCTTACACTAGTAGCCAAAATTGTGGAAACACTTCCAATTTTTAGAGATTGCAGAACTTTATTCAACTATTGCTCCAGTTACTTGCTTAATTGTCCAAGGTACGATATTTGAAAAAACACAGCACTGATATTTGTAACATCAGACCATCTGCAACCACTAAAAATTGGAAGTGTTTCCACAATTTTGGTCACTAGTGTGGGATATCCCACAGATCTTTGAGGACCCTTACCCAGGGTGACATACTCGGTCACGAAGGCTTTCGGCTAAACTGAAAGACGCAGTGCTTGCTCGAAAACCAACAACTGGCTTTAATGTGTCGCACATGACGTGTATTAGTTATGGGGGTGGGAGTAAACAGAGTTACTAATTAGGAGCAGCGAAAAATTGCCAGATGTGATATAGAAGTGACAGGGCTTGAAACCTATGAATGGGTGAGAGATCGCACTCTTCAGCAGCACCCAGCATGCATGCATTTAGTCAACAGCAGCGGAGTACAGTCACACTCAGCATCGACATTTCCGGTAAGCCAGGCTAGACAGCTACACAGTAAACAAATACGGCAAAGACGTTCAGCTACCTTCCCGCATTTAACTCGCCATACAGAAACGGCTGTCAGTCAAACGACACGCTCGGGTATATACGGTGTTCGATGGGCAGTCGGTGAAGTTGACGGTCGCACAATCATGAAACCACGACGGGGAAAGCGCATCCATTCACCATATCCAACCACGCGATGCTGAAACGATGCCGATGCGGTTCTTTTGGACACTTCACCGTTACTCACCCCAGTCTTCGCTAGTGAGAAGGTTATCGGCGAAGAAACGGCTGTCTAAATCGGACAGTAATTCTGTAGTCATAGCCTCCCGACTGAGCCTGCTGCAGCTAATCAGCGCTAGCTACCAGCTAAACCCCGATCAAACAAAAAAAATCCCACACACTCAATTTGGTTAGTATGTACAAAGATAAAACTTTCGAAAATTACACATAAGTAAAACAAAACATGTACTGTATGTAATGCTGTATTTACAGATTACAATTTAATAACTGAAACTCGGTAATTCACCGTCCCACAAAACACACGGACAAGGAAACACATTTTTTTCTATCGTATCCCTCCTTCGACTGACAATAAGAGCCAATCGAAACAAAGTATTTAGATAGACATCTTTGTTAACCATACATTAACTACAAATATTATAATTGGTCAATCTGAAAACCAATCCGTTTTTAGCTTGTATTAAAACCCCGCTTTAAATATGATTTTGCCGAATCATATGCTAGATTACTGACTGACATGCATTTTAACCAATAGCTATATTGCTATTGCAGTAACACTGAGTAGGCAAGATACGTCGACCAATACATACTGAAAAGAAAGTATCCACTTTTGTCTGTTTAAAACATGAAATCTTAAATAAGGCTGGAAAGCTTTGTAATTTACAGCCAACGTAATTTATACTTTACTTCAATGTTAATATGAAGTTAAGACTATGTTAGGATAAAATCTTTACAATATATCACAATGTGAAACCACAAAATCTTGCGAACGTACAGTTCGAAAGCAAAGTGTTTAATGACTCTTTTGATGCGTGAGCGCGAGCTTTTATGTAACTTCTTGGCAATGAATCTGCCAGGATTTACACATGAATGTTCAGGAGTATTTTCAGTCAGCAATTTATGCAAATAGTTTATTCTCGTTATTCCAGCAGTTGTAGACTTTAATGTCTTCGAAGTAGTACATTACAGCTGGAATTGTAATATCTATGGAGACTGGCAAAAGATGAGTGAACCCTAAAATTACAGGGGCAGTCTGTGTCTGTGGGTTAGGATGCTGCGTCTGTGCTCTGGGGAGTGTCTGACCCTAGCCCCCCCATAAATAAATGATATATGATGCTTTGGTCTGCTAAATAAAATAAAATGCTAGGAAGAATTCCAGTAGCAATGCTGCAATTTGTCAAAAACCTCAGGTGGTCATTATGGATACCTTGCCTACTGTCTTCACCATATGCCTCAACATCACACTTTTCTTTTTATTTCAACAAATCAGCTGAGACTAATATGATTATCATCCACCCATTTACCTTCTTACCACGTATTCTGGTCAGAGAATGTGGTGCCTACCCCAGGCAGCATAAAAAGGCAAAAGGCTGTGGTACACCCTAGATGGGATACCAGTGCATCACAATCTATTTTAATGATGTAGTTCAAATCCTCTAAATAAACTGTGAATATGAGACCTGTACATTTTGAATCTATCGTAAATATTTCTCAGGGCTGTGTTCCTGTGCCTCATCATTGGGTGACCAATGAAATATTTCTGGCTATGTTTAACGTTATTTAGATGTCACAGTCTATTTATATGCTGGGGAATATCCTGGATTGGATTTTTGACCACTTCATATGTACACAATCCCAAATTGTACTTTATGAGATACCAGTTAGCATAACTGCATGTATTTGGATTGCAGGAGGAAAGCCATGCGACACAGGGAAAACATGCAAACTCCACACACACAGCAAAGGTAAAGGTAACGTAAGGAGCATGTACTGATTACAGTGCACCCACCACACAACAAACCACCTCAGGGATGAGAACCTGAGTGTAGCTGTGTGGCAGGTGATACCTCAGCACCACACTAGCCTAAATGGACCATTGTGAGTTTTTTCAGTGGCTGGAGTGCCAATCCTGCCACCAAACCCCAAGTTATTCCCTGTAAGTTGGAGGACCTCCTTATAAGTCTGGATGTAGATTAACGTCACACAGCAAAGACAAGATTCAAATATGCCATCCTAATGTGGATGTCCATTAAACTGAAATTTCAAGCTGTACTTTATTATACTACAGTACTATAAGCTGTATTGCTGTATACTGTAACAGTGCTGCTCCTTGTCTAACCATAACTGGTTACTTTGTGTCCTTACTGCAGAGCACAATCTTATAATTTACATATTTTCCTTATTTTTTTTGTCATCTGCCTCGGCAACAGATATTACTATACTGTAAAACGCACACAAAATTAAATGAACAGGAATACAGAAGCAGCAACTGTGCCAACTTCTCCATTTTGTGTTGAAAAACAATGGGACCATTGTCTATCAAATAATTAAAGTTACCAATCTGCTGTCAGTGACTAACAGTAAAGCCACTCCCTGCGGCTTGCAGAGTCCCATTTCTCCCACCACCAGTAAACAAAGCATATGTATAATGCTTTATCTGTGCATGCAGTATTGCATGCAGTATTGCATTTTTGTTACCATTTTAGGTACATCTACCATCTGCAAAGCAACGGAAACCACAAAACATAACGATGAAACAGGACAGACCTGGAGATCTAATGGTGGTAAACATTCTTTACTTGAAATATGTCATATATGTAAGAAAGCAGTAACTATATATAAATATTAGTTGTTAATATTATAATTAATATTACAATTAATTAGTACATGTTTGTTTATCTGAAAGCTTCAGCTATATTCTGTAATATAAACTATAGTAACAAGCAAAATGTTCAGAAGGAAATATATCTGGGTTCCAAATGGTCTGGAGTGACCAAAGTGATTCCACTGTGATACTGTGCACAACTCAGCGATTTCATTGCCTCATGTTGTTTCCATTTCAGCTTGGTGGATAGCAGGAGCTTCTGTGCTTTCTGTTAGCATGGTTACAGGGCTCTGTGTCAATGTGTGGAAATGCCATTCCAAGAGAAAAGGTAGGATGCAGGTTCTCCGGAGTCTCGTCTCTCATTGGCTAAGGCCATGAGGACATGCACCTATCCCAGGCTTCGTTTTCTGTCCACTCTGACCCTTAATTATTTAAGGTAGATTAAGTACTAAATTAATATATCTTGTTACATGATACATATACACTTCTGAGGTTATTATTATAAGATGGTAAATTGTCTGGTCTACACCAGGCGGATAGCTACATAGTAAAATAATTATTTGTTTGCTCTCAACCAGACATATAGCAGATAGTAAAGTAAGGAATTTGAATCCCCCCTCTCAAACCACAAGGTTTAAACATTAACTCAGGGACTACAGGACCTCCATGCATGGGAAATACTGTTCCTCTAGCATGGATTATTTGTACATTTCTTGTTTTTTAATTCCATTCCTTTCCTTAAGATTGATTTTTATATATAAAAAAAGTGTTGTTGTTTTTAAATTCAGATATGTCTGACTTAAATGTTTGCAAATTTCTCTCCAATATTTTAGCAGCAACAGAGCAGGAGTCAGAGGATGACCATGTTTACGAATCGATAGTGGACACAGAAACAGACACACCTTACGGTTAGTGTAGTTTGAGCACTTAAGCACTTAAGAAAGCGTAAAAAAGGATGTGTTCTACTCATACGGATGAAAGCATGAACTAATAATTGCCTTAGTGACACTGTTATGCGTATAAAAAATATGGCTGTATCTTTAACATATAGTAGGCAATTTACTGTTTGCCACACTTTGTAGTGGCAAACATCTAGCTAACCTGTTGTATATAGGTACTTATAGGCATTCTGAACAATACATATCAGAACAATGACTTTTGAAAATGTTTTCTGTTTTTCTATCCACCTTACAGGACATACACTGTATGGACAAAAGTATTGATACACATTTCTTAACCACTGAATTTTGGTGTTTCATTAAGACTCATTGCCACAGGTGTATGAAATCCAGCACCTAGCCATGCAGGCAGGTTTACAAAGATTTGTGAAGGAATGGGTCATTCTGAAGAATTCAGAAAATTCAAGCATGGTGCTGTCATAGGATGTCACCTTTGCAATAAGAAAGTTTGTTAAAGTTCTTCCCTGATTGATATTCCATGGTGAAGTGTAAGTGATATTTTTCCAAGGTGGAAGTGTTTAGGAACAACCGAAACTCAGCCACAAAGTGGCAGACCACGTAAAATAACAGAGCAGGCTTGCAGAGTGCTGAGGTGCATAGTACACAAAAGTTGCCAATGCCCTGTTGACTCAGTAACTACAGAGTGCCAAACTTCCTCTGGCATTAACCCCTGCACAAATACTGTGCTGGGAGCTTCATGGAATGGGCTTCCATGGCCAAGCTGCTACCTAAAAGCCTCACATCACCAAGCGTAACGCCAAGTGTCGGATGGAGTAGTGTAAAGCACACTGTCACTGGACTCTGGAGCAGTGGAAACGTGTTATGTGGAGTGATGAATCATGCTTCCCTGTCTGGCAGTCTGATGGATGAGTCTTAGTTGAGCAGATGCCACGAGAACGTTATCTGCCTGACTGCATTGTGTCAACTGCAAAGTTTGGTGGAGGAGGGATAATAGTATGGGGTTGTTTTTTAGGGGTTGGGCTTGGCCCCTTAGTTCCAGTGAAGGGAACACTTGATGCTCCAGCATATCAAGACATTCTATATTTACAACTTGAGTGAAAGCAGTTTGGGGAAGTCCCTTTTCTGTTCTAGCTCTCCCAGTACACAAAGCAAGGTCCATAAAAACATGGTTTGGTGAGTTTGGTGTGGAAAAACTTGACTGGCCCGCACAGAGGCCTGATCCCAACCCCATAGACACTTTTGGGATGAACTAGATCAGAGATTGTGAGCCAAGCCTTCATGTCCAACATCAGTGCTTCACCATACAAATGCTCTTCTGGATGAATGGGCAAAAAATCCCAGACACACTTCAAAATCTTCCCAGAAGAGTGACAGCTGTTATTGATGTAAGGGGGGGGGCAACTTCACATTGATGTCTATGGACTAGGAATGAGATGTCATAAAAGTTCCTGAAGGTGTAATGGCCAGGTGTCCCAAAATTGTTGTCCATGTAGTGTATACAGTATACTGTGTATATATTGTACAGTGTTTTTTCTGAGCAAACTGATAGCCATACAACATCCTACTTTATAATTTAACTATAAGGTGAGAGATCCCTGTATCACTCGAAGGTTTTAAAAAGTGATCTTTAAAATGTTTTAAAAATCATTCCATTTGGTTGCTGGTTAGATCCAAGTACAAATTTAGGTTCTCTTTATATTTGTTTCAGAGCCTTTGCTGATACCACACCAGTCTGACTGCACTACTTTGAATATGAATTTGAGGATTACAGCACCAATCGCTCCTTGTCTAATTTAACAAATTGTACTTTTTTGTTTCCACAGGTTCACTGAAGCCAAATGAGAACAGTATCAACTGATAACACAGAATTGAAAGTTAAAGCTTCCGCAAAACACTGAGTTAATCCCTTGGTCAATAGTCACTTATCATTCTGCTCAATGTAATCAGGGTTACAGTATGACAATACATTTCATTCTTGTATTGGATCAGTCGTTCTGTTTTTTTGTGCCTTGATCTTGCTGCCTGATCTCAATGTGAAGTTTCCTCGTACCCAGGTCCTTTTTTATGAAAAATTAAATGTGCTTGGAATGTTAAAATCGGCTTTACAACTAGCAGTAACTGACCACCATATTCTTGTGAAAAACATTCTTGACTTAGTTTATTTACAGTATATTCCTCTAACATAGATGGATCCAGTTTTTGTTTCTGAAATATTGGATTAAATTCAATGGAAAACTTAACTCAATATGGTGCGTGAAAGTGTTTTAGACTTTATTAATAATTTGCAAAAAGTCTGCCGAGTAATGAAAAAGCTTCCGTAATGACAAAGATCCAATGGTCTAAACTATGTTGGTAGAAGCCCAAAGTTAATGTTTCAAAAAAAGTTCACAGAAAGTTCACAGAAATCTTTAACAATAGAAGCAGATCAAAATACTGTATGTATGTGTGTATGTGTGTGTGTGTGTATGTGTGTGTGTGTATAATATTTATATTACACTGTGGTGACCAAATGTTCCCCACAAAGATCTGTGAATGCAGTCAAAAAACAAAAAATGCCAAAAATTTTGTATATAGTTTGGCTACTTGTGGTTAAGGTTAGGGCTGGGTAGGGGTGAAGGTCATCATGTTGGGATTAGAGTTTTCCCCATAGACATGAACGGAGAGTCCCCACAAAGATGACACATTTTTAAGGAACAATAAAGGTGAACTGTTCTGTTGGGGTGACATGTGGCTCTGCCGGTTTAGGGTGAGGGTTAGGTTAGGGTTAGGGTTAGGGTTAGGGTCAGAGTGCCCGTGACCAGAAGGCCCCAGGTCAAATCCCGTGGTCGGTCAGCAGACTAATTTCAGCATTGGACTCAGCAAGGCCCTTAAGCCCGAATTGCTGCAGACACTGGTTACTCCTAGTTCCTCACTTGTATGTCATTTTACATAAAAGCAATTGCTAAATAAAACAAATATTAAATGTAATGTTCTTTAAGGTGCTGGAATACTGTATTTGTTGTTCATAATGAGGATAATCCTGACAGGTATGGATTTCTATATGAAAATGCTGCTGTATTTAATGAGTTTCATTCACTAGATTAATTCTGTGACTTTCTTGTGATGATTTACTTCCTCTTTGGATATTTTGACCATTTTCCACTGTTACTCAACAACCTACTTATATTTATAGGGCATCTCGCATCACACTCAAATATGCAGTTAACAACACATACATCCCATTCTGTTTGTGGAAGAATGACATCAGTATAGAAATATATATCCAGCTTTTAATTATTTACCATTTATTGTGAGAATGTCATTTTGCAAAGATATACTACATATATTTTTGAAAACCACCAAAATCAAAGCGTTTAACATATGTGCACTATATATGTACACCGTTAATAATATACTTTGTTTTCATCACTATAGTGACACATGGAATTATTATGATAGACCCTCATTGCTGCTTCTTTTGATGCTGGAATAGGATTTTTTATTTTTATAATAAGAACTTGATTGACAGGTAGCTGTCTGGTACTGGCAGATAAAAGCAGAAGTTGCAGGACAGGATACAGGAAACTTAAAGGAGAAAGAAGAGAAGCACCATGAGGGCTGAGATACTTCTTCAGATGTTCTTCTCTGCTTCAGTAAGGACTTCAATGGGTATGTTTTCTCTTCTGTACCTAGTTGACTGCCAGCAAGTTTTAGAGAAAAGATATTGATTGTTAGGTGGCATTTGACCCTCAGGTTTTTTTTAATAGTCTGTTTGAATATGGGTAGGAAAGTGGAGCCGTTGCCAGTACAGTTGCTCCACATATCCAAAGTTTGACTTTTGCCACCAACACTCAGATTTACCCCCACTGTTCAAAAACATACTGTCATAGGTGAACTGGTGTTTCTGAATTGCCCATACTGCCAAACAAACGCAGAACACCATAACTGGATATTTTATTAAAACTGAGTTATGACCCAGAATTGGGCTGTTTTATCTCGTGACAAAATGTCTTAGTTGAACTATGTTCAGGTTTTGAAGAAAACGGAGTGTGAAAATTATAGTAACTGCAGAATCCTTTTTCTCAGTTTCAGTATTGGTGCAGTTACTGTGTTGTGTATATGGCAACAGAGTGCATGTATGTTCCCTTGGATGGACTAGCATCCCAGCCCACGCCATATTTTTCAATACTTGTTCAGTTTCTCTATGTTTTTACTATCCACAAAGATGCATTAATACAGTAACATGGGAAAGCTTATATCTTTGATAATAAGCCCTTCAGATGATTCTCTCTGGAAGCCTGATGTTTGCTCCATTTGAGGAGTCATTTCTGTCCAACCTGATAACCAAACAGCGGTACTTTACCAAAGGAAGCAGATTTAAGCTGTCAGCTATAAATACTCGGGGACAGGATACTGGTGGCAGTATGTCAGTGACAGTACTGCGATAGTACAGCTCAGTGCCAGAGACGTGTCATGTTGTCTCAATAGTGAACAGAACCATATTTATGTAGTAAACTGGGTAGCAAACACCGGGGTTTATTGGGGAAGTTGGTTTCTTTTAAGAAAGAATAGGAATTGGACAGATAAACAAAAAAAATGTCTTCTTGTTATGGGAAACGTGTCTAATGAGTGAAGACAGAAACTCATGGTCAACTGATTGGCATCTCCGCTCGCCATTCATACGACAGTGCCGTCACACCACTCAGAAGCTACAGATCAAAGCTACCGTATCACTGGAATATGATCAAAAAACACACACACAAACTAGACTTTACCTGGAGGACCATAACAGGTCATATTACAATAGAAGCACGGAATATAGGGGCTGGACTGTAGGATTACCGGACCACAATGGGATTGGAAATTATCAGCCTGATTGGCATCATTAGAGAAGCTATCAGTCCTGAGCTGTGCTGTAGGTTGATAAAGTGGGCAGGTGCTGGTCATCTGAAGCAGGGGAGGGTAGCCCTGATACTGGAGTGCCAGAATCCAGCAGGTTTTCTATCATAACTGATGAGCTACTGTGTCTGAGAAGGTGTGGTTCATCAGAGACCAGGTAGGATGGAAAACCAGGTGGATACCAGGGCAGAGGTGGCTTAATGGTTAGGGAAGCGCACTTGTAATTGAAAGATTGCAGGTTTAAATCCCAGACCAGCAAGGCACCACTGAGTGTACCCTGAGCAAGGTACTGGCCCTAAGTACTGCTCACCAGGTGCTGCATTAGCTGCCGCCTGCTATGTCACATATGGGTTAAATGCAGAGAACACATTTAGTTGTTGTGTGCTATGGTGTATCAACAATGACAATTAATCACAAAATTTTAATATTATATATAATCTATATAAGGGGCGGCATGGTGGTGCAGTGGTTAGCACTGTTGCCTCACACCTCTGGGACCCGGGTTCGAGTCTCCGCCTGG
>JAODJX010000048.1:17826291-17840430 GCA_026776945.1 Isichthys henryi | reverse complement strand
AATACGTTTCTATCGCAGGTTTATTTTAGCCGCAGATGTGAGTGAAACGCTCGCGCTTACTTTGTACTGGTTCCGCTGTGGACTGGATGCATAGACTGGGTGCTTTCTGTTGAGATGTTGAATCATGGTGGTAAGCTAACTCGGTTTTACAATGAACACACTGTACAGTATTTTCGCTTTTCTTTTGTTTGAAATGCTCCCAAACTTTAGACATTGTTTGTCTTTTCCTCTGACTTTCCTCGTTATTTTCCGTCTTCCTCCATTACGCCATCAAATCAACCCTGCTACACGTAATGCAGCAAAAGCACACTGCGACAGTAATAATCCTGGATTATGTGGAAAATGAACTGAAAGTTTTCATTACATGATAAGTTTCTATTACTTCCACTTAGAAAAAAATTAACTTATTGTCTATAATACCAACACAACAGGTCAGAATCAAATTGAACTCTACAGTTCCCTGGTTATTTAAGACATTTGAGTGTCCAGATAGTTATATAATCTAAAAACACCATTACATTTTATCTCTTTAAGTCAGTTCTTCTGTTTTGTGTGTTTTTATTTAGTAGAAACATTTAGCATCTCCCTTAAGCGACTGTCATATTTTTCACTCTGATGAAAAGTGCTTACAATGCTTTTCTTAAAATTAGGGAGCTGAACATTATTGCTCTGAAGACTAAAGCCAGGCATCGCAAGCTTTTTAGTACAAGATTCTGCTAAACCACAAATATAAAATATTTGGCCTAGAGAAAGCGGCATGAGGATTAGTGTTATGATCAGAAGTAGACCATATATTATTAACAGCCATAGCTTCCTGTATCTTAACCTCTGTCACAATCTGTACCATGATTAAAAAGACAACAACGTAAGTACAGGCAGCTAAGCGGAATTTAAATTCACACCTTTCAGTTTAACTCCTACTGGCCCAGAGTCAGGTTTTGGAGATCTGTGTTGTTCACACAAGGGGTAGGAATTTCTGACTCAGGAGCCTTTGATGTTAAAGCGGGCACCCTCCCAGCTCTGCTTGTGGACCACAATGCTTTCTTTAATGTGAATCTTTTTTCTAGTCATATGTCCACTTACAAATGTTTAAGTGGAGGAAAGGGGGAGAACCATCTTTTTTGGGTAAATGATGTGGACATCATGTTTTGGAGCATGCAGGCAGCAGGTACTGTTGACATGTATGGATAAAGTGTAGACTGTATATAGAGAGCAGCCAAAGTAAACATTACAGTTCAGCTTCCTAGCATTTTGTCAGCCAGGTGCTACATGTCCTTCTTCCCCTTTTCAGAAAAATCCATAGCTATGTTTTATCTCAACATATACAAAGTTACAAACTGGCATGAGTCCTTTTTCTGAAAACAGTCTAATTCCAAAGTGCATGTTGTATTTGGGCCTGGTCTTTGGAGTGGTTTGATCCTGGATATTTATTTCTTGCTCTTTTGGAATTACTGTCATCTAAGAAGTTTGTCTAAAAGAGAACAAAATGTATCCAATGTTACACTTAGTTTCTTGCTCATTAATAAATAAATAATAATCTAAAATCATAGACATTTATTGTTTTTAAGTATAAATTTACGTCAAGTGTACACTGAAAATCTTCTTACTTATAGCGCATTAGATATTGTACTTAATTCTTCAAATGAAAATTTTAGATGTACATTGATTTTAGAGAGCTATACAAGGAACGAAGGGTTGAATTATTTTTAATCTTAAACGGCCCTTTTGTAATTTCATTTCATTATGATCTCAATTAAATATGTAATGCGTCATTTTACACAGTTAATTTTCTGAAAGACTAACAATAGGTTATGATAAATATAACACCGCTTACGTCTAAGCATAGCCCAATTTAAAGAACTTACGAGACAAAACAAAGACGAGCCGGTGACGTATTAAAGATGCGCCGGTGACGTATTAAGGGTGCGCCGGCGGTGCCAAGTAGTGGAGGAATGATGGCAGCAGTATCGGTACAGCAAGATTCAGAGGATGATGATTACTCTTTACTTCCCCTCGTTCATGATATTATAAAATGGTAAGGGCTTTTCCTGTTAGGGGAAAAACAATCAGTAGACGAATGTCATGGTAACTCTACTTTAGCTAAATAGCTAGTTGCGGTAAATAAACATGGGATGCTTTCAGGGTAATAGGTATAACATTTCGGCTACCTAGCCAGTAGTCTTGTTTTTAAATGTAGGAAGTTAAGGTTCCTTATGACACAATTTCGCGCATTTCCTTGGGCTACGCAAATGAAGAATGTGTTAGCTGTGTAAGTACAACGCGTTTTTTAGTTAACTGCAGGATTGGCAACTTTTGTTCTGCTAGCTGGTATGAAATTTTCAGTTCAAGACAAGTTTTCACACGCATTTATGTATGTAAGAGTTTTATTACCTTGTAAATAGTCTGTATAGTTTGCAAACTTAAACTACCCCAGTGAGTTTGATGTGGCCAGTTTTAGGTTTGTAATGGAATAATATAGATTTGCCGTAAGATTGTTTGCGTGAGTCTGAAAGCTTGAGTGTCACGCAAGATTCGTGAAAGCTGGCAGCCCTGTAGCTGTTTTATCGTTCCTTGAGCTAGTTGTGAACTTTACAGTGCAGCATGGTCCAGAAATCTAGTATACGTCGTATTATCCTGATCTGTTAATGTTCTAAATTTTATGTTCTATATATTTTACGTTACCACAACGTAAAAACATCTTAAGATCGACCAGCAATCTCATTTTGGGAGACAACCTTATTTAAATGTTACATTTTAGTTTAAATAACTTTAAATATCGTACCCGTTTAGGTAAATCATGACGTCATATGCAGTAGATTAAATTTTTTAATTTTAAGTTTTTCTGTCGTATTTTGAAGCATGGATAAAGACAGCCAAGATGTTCACCAGGAGATAAACAAGCTCAAGGCAAGGATCCAGGAGGCTCGCGAGCAGATCTCCAGCATGCCAGGCATCGATAAGAGCCCCGAGGAGCAACAGCAGCAGCTGCAGAGCCTGAGGGAGCAGGTGCGCACCAAGAGCCTGTTGCTGCAGAAGTACAAAAGCCTGTGCGTGTTCGACATCCCCAAGACCTAGGAGCCACCCGAATAATGGCAGGGGATCGAGCCTCCGGAGCTGGGAGACTCTGACAACTCTACTTCTGTTTGTATGCAGCAATAATTATTTAGTGTGAAATGGGACTGGAAGAAAATGTACATTTTGTATGTGACTACTTACCACGAATGTGTTTTCATCTATAGCCTTAGGTTTTGTGTGTAATTGTATATAACATAATGCCCTGTTCTGGACCGGCACCACAACTCTATTTGTGGCTCTTTTTAGAATTTTTTTTTTTTTTTTTTAGTACTGAACTACAGTCTGTTTGATTTGTTCTCTTTTTGTAATATGTGGTTTAATAATTAAAACGGAGCCTTTTCCATGTCTCTGTTCAGGTCATTGTAATATTCTTATCTTAGAGCATATGCACATATGTTTATTTAATCGGCTTCTGAATTTTGTTTTAGATTTGCATATCCTTCAACACGAACAAGTGAACGGACACTTTGGTGCCTAAAAACATTGTTTACAAAATGTTTTTATGGGGGCAGGCATGGTGTCTACTGCGGGTAGGAGATTTTGGAAGATCATGTATATGCAGTGCTGAATGTTCTTGGAAAGTTTTTAAAAGGGGCTGTGTTTAATTTTTGCATACCTACAAAATTATGAAATGAATATATGATGAAAAAATAAGACCGTATCAACTTCATTCAGCCCCACAGTGATTTATATTAAAAGTCTGTGTTCAAGAACAACCCATTACAATGATCAAGCGAACTGACAGAGGGACGAAAAACGTAACTTATTTGTTTATCATTGTTTATTTTCTTTTTTTGCAAAAGTAAATCTCCACATATAAGAATAAATATACATTCACAAATACATTTGTTCATGTTGCAACAAACATTCAAGTTCGGTCTTGTTATAAAATGTAAACAGTACTTTTCACATTGCGCTTCACTGGAGCGTCCGTTTAGCTTTTTAAGTTACGGCATCTTAAAAGTAACACAGATGTAGGAGGCTGAAATCAAATTTCATCTGGCGTCCTTTAACGATAACATGTAAGCGCCTGCTTTCACAAGAATATAAACCTCGGAAACATAAGTGTCACGATTTCGGACGGTGCCGTTTTGACCCATTTTTAATGCCCCTATTTCTGGATTCAGCGCTGAACAGCGGCCACGAAGCACTGACTTGAATTAGTCTATAACTGCGCTGCTATACTGCATCCCGTGGTCCACCATCAAGGCGCAGCTTTTAGCTGATAACGCATCTTTCTCTGTCCTTCGCTTGGCTGGCGCCGATCGCTTTCTCTTTTATGTACATCAAGTCACTGTGCACGCTGGGGCGCCTGGCGAATGGAGCCACTATCCCGTACGATTCCCCGTCTTTGAACTTCTTGTTTTTCAGTGACTTTCTTTGTAGCATGTCGCAGTACTGCTCCGACACTTTCCGGTGAAGGTCCGGGCTCATTTCGTTCGGCAGCTTGGCCAAAGTGAAGAGGGCTCGGAACATCGAGTCCACGTTGGTGTTGCGCTTGGCTGAGATGTCGAAGTAGGCGCACTGCTGGTCATCAGCGACCAATTCCTCAATCTCCTCCGAACTCACTTCCCGGCAAAACTCCCGATCGCTCTTGTTCCCGCATATAACCAGCGGGACGTTAACGTTTTCTTTGGTTTTGTTTTTCAAACAGGACTTCGTCTCGTATATCTGCTGCTTCAGGCGTTTAACCTCCTGGAATGATTCTCTGCTGTCCAAACTGAACACCAGAATGAAGACATCACCTGAAACAGATGCAACGTAACATGTAATTACTTCGTACTATTTCTTCTACAGTACACGTTCATTAAGATATTTTGTAGGAAGTAGTTCAATGCAAAAACAAATTTGGCTTAATTTATCTGATGTG
Source organism: Isichthys henryi (assembly GCA_026776945.1). Lineage (NCBI taxonomy): Eukaryota > Metazoa > Chordata > Actinopteri > Osteoglossiformes > Mormyridae > Isichthys > Isichthys henryi. The sequence goes on along the minus strand of JAODJX010000048.1, from coordinate 17,835,485 downwards.
CAAGTGCCCGGAGATCAGTTTCATAAATCAGTTTACCTGTAAGTATAGATAGTCTCCTCACGGCAGGAAAGGGGTGATTTCCAGAGGTGTCTAAAATGTCCAGCTGGTAAACGTTTCCCTTAATGCTGTAGAACTTCCTATGAAAGTCCTCTATTGTCGGCGTATATTGCTCCTCGAACCTTTCATTTAGAAACCGGGAGATGATGGCCGTCTTGCCAACTTTAGTGGAGCCCAGGATCACCATCCTGTAGCAGTTTTTTGCGGGGATGTCGAACTCGTTTTCCGATGGTGTCATTTTCTTAATCATGGTCGCAAGGGTCAGATTCAGTAAAACAATCAGAAATGTTAACCCGTGGAACGGGGAACTAATTCAGCTCAGCGATTTCAGTAGCCACGTCTTGCTTTTCTGAGTCTTACAGGTGGTTGCCTGGAATTTATAGAGACTGCTGATCCCTCCTCTCCCCACGCGTCACGGAAGACGCAGCGCCCCAAACTGCAAGAGGGGAAAAAACTCTGGTGATACTCGTTTCTGCGTCAGTCTATACTCCGACCGAAAAAGGTCGAAAGCCAGTGGGGATAAACTAAAAGATAAATACTACTGTCGACATGCTTCTCTACATAGAGCTTTTCAATTATGCCATTTACAAAAAAACGCTGCTTTACATTTCTCCGTAATGGGCTTATTTCTCCTATCTGTCGATATTTTATACACACTGGGAATGCTTTTTTTCCCCAAAATTTAAGATTTAATTCCGAAACGGCGAACAACACCTACCTCCGTGCCATACCAAGCTAATCATTAATCCTAGATATGACGTTAGCAAAGATTTTCTAGAGTTTAACGCCCTTCTGCATAAGAAGATCTGGTAAAATACAGGTACTTGGAAAATATTGCGCTGTAATTGCTTTGCTCTATTTTTTAAGCAGTTGAACTCAAATAACAGTTTAATTATGCATCGGTCTAGAAGAAGTAGATTAAAGTTTTTTCAGGTCTGTGCAAGTTGTTTTAATGCACAAAATGTTTCCAGGCTCGAGTTACGAAATTTGCCTTGTATAAAATTTGCCTTTCAATTTTAAGCCTTTCGAAAAACCTACACGCCCTTTCCACCATGTTACTGAGGGAATACACGCACGATGCCTGGTTTCGAACACAGTTCATATTCGGTTACACACCTTTATTAGGTTGAGCAGCACGCGCCTTTTGCGCTTGATGTACCACAGGGGGCGCTCTTGTTTCAAGTCATTTTGCTAAAGACGCTCCGGGAATTTACACACTTATACTGTTTAACGTGGTTGAAAGAATTTAGCAGAAGCTAATGGATGGATGATTAACCTATTGTTAATCACTAACTCACAAACTCATTGTTTCATATAGTATTATGAAACATCAAAATTTACAACCAAAAATATTAATATATTTAACAGAGAAACTTAAAACGCACAACAACTTTTTAATGTTCCTCTTTGGTTATTAATTCTCCAATCATTGGCTGTAAATCATTAGGTAAAGATAGGCCTAGTTATATTCTTTATATATATTGAATAGAGTTTGGTCATTGTGTCCTGCAAAATATGATCTATTTTGTCTGAAGGCTTCCCTGTTAACCTTATATGACACAGTCGTGCTGTAATGTTTGGGTCAGTAATCAGGTTTGTTGCGGGGATCCATTTGGAACACAGTGTTTCCCTGTTATTGGTCGACTTGCAGTCACATGATGCATATTAAGGTGGGTAAATTATGCCAGTGGCTCATTCTTCGTAAACCCTCCTTGTTGAGTAAGAACCTGGACACTCACAGGTCATTCTTATGCCACATGCTGCTCTATCCCAACATAACGATAAACAGCAGGTTGATCACGTAGTAGCAAAGGCTCAAGACAATTTTCCCAGGTTACTTGCTAGCGGTACAGAGACGGCTCAATTGAAGTATATCTGTCTAAACGGTCTTGGAATGTGCGACTGAGAAGTTCATTCCTACCATCCTTGGCAGGGTTTAATACTGCCACGCTGCTTGGGCTCATCGCTCTAGAGAGGCACTGATAGGTGGTTTGCACCAGAGCCACTTTTAAATCCAGTTTTTTATTGACTTTTTGCACCTAACAGTTTTGAAACAGTTTTAAAGGAATTTCACAAAAGAAATAATTTGCCATGAGAAAGTTACTAAGTCTAACACACAGCCTTTTTGTTATTAATACTACTACTGGTACTACTACTACTATGACTAATAATAATAATAAAAATGAAAGTTACATTTGAAAGAATGAATGGTGTAGCGCTTTTATCCAGAGCACTTTACTTAACCAATGGGGAGCCACTTCAACCCCCACCATTGTGTAGCCCCCACCTGGATGATGCGACGACAGCCATTCTGCGCACGTACACTCACTGTATAGTAGCTAAGGTGGTGATGGGGAAGGAGAGAATTCACCAGTTAGATATAGGGGATGACTAGGAGGCCAGATAATGACAACAACAACAACATAATAATAATAATAATAATAATAATAATAATATTAATAATAATAATAATAATAATAATATTGTTGTTGTTGTTGCTGCTGTTGTAGTTATTACACGATGATTTATCCAAAGGGAAATGTTGCCCATTACAGCCCTGAATGTTTATTTTGTCTTGTTGCATATTAGTGCACAAATAGTCCAGTTTTAAATCTGTACTAAATATAATTTAAGGATCCTGGAAGTTTGTACAGTAACACCACACCCATTATCCAGTACAGGGTTGCAATGCACATATATACAAATTCAGGGACTTCAGTCTTTAAAGGGGTTGAGGTCACATAACCAACCCTGTTACAAAGAAATCCAGGCCAGAGCAAGTCTTTCCAAACACATGACTCACTTTGACTAAGACCAATGTGATTTCGGCAGGTAGATTTGTCACGGCGTATTCTGTTGTTTAGGCTGTGGTGCTGCTCTCAGTACAAGTCCTTACAGGTGCCAATTAACGAGAGAGAATGGGCCTCCTGTGTTGCTCTGCATGGGAGGATTGCACATGCTGGACATCTGCAGTAATGCAGGAACATTGTATTATAATGCCAGGCTCATTAATTTTGTAAGCTTAGCCCTTAGCAGTAGGTGTGCCATAGAAGTAGTGGGTAAAATTAACAGAGAGAAATGCATTCTGGGAAGAATGAAACAGTTTGTCAGTTCATGCAGTTATTATAATGTACTTTCAATGTATTTAAACAGCAAATAACACTGAAGATCTTATATTTAGATTGCTGTAATGCAGAAATACAGAAACGACAGAGTTCCAATAGTTTACTTATATCCAGGTGACTCTCTTTAGAAATTAACAATTCAGCTTAAGTACTTTATCAAAGGTACATTAAGGACCTTCCTGAAGGGAGTTAAATCCTTGTGCCCTAAACCAAGGACATAAAAAAGAGTGAAGATTATGCTGAATTGTCCAGAAGCTCCACACCACATCGTTTAAGTGCCACATCAGCATCTCTTTAGTGTTTCTGCAACCTACAAGCAAAGACAGCCGATTCTATTGTTCAGGGAGCTGCAATTAGTTTTCCACCGTTAAAGGTGTAGAAATAGCGTACATTAAATAAGCCACTAGGCATCGCAAGTCCTGGAGCGTTTCTGTTATTACATCATGCTGTGCAGGAGCCAGAATTTTAGGGCGTCTCGCCATTTCTCATGTGCCTTCGTGTCTCTGTCTGCGTGCGAGTGGAGGATTACCGCAAGAGACGGCCGCCAGGCTTATTGAATGCCAGGTGAGCACATGACGCTCCATGCAAGGTGATAACTGCCATAGACAAAAAAAAGGTGACTGATGGCCAAATGGATGACCAGAGAGAGAGATCACAGTCGCTTGGCTGGCAGGAGGCCCTCACGTGTCCAGGGGGCACGGAGCCACCGCGTTAGCAGGTCTGATCAGAGGGTGGGTGGGTGACAGAGAAGCCATGCCAGATGCACTCTCAGTCTGGTCCTTTAGGAAGATGGAGGGACCAAATGTCCCATCATGTCCAAGGGTCTGGGCCATGTAACACAAGAAAACACTGCTACAGGCAGTGTTTGCTGCAGGTACCGCTACGGACTGGCTTAGTGCGCTAAGCCTGTGTGCCTGTAATCAGAAGGTCATTAGTCCCAATCCAGCGTTAGCATGTCTGTGAGTCCTTGAGCAAGGCCCTTAACCCCCAGCTCCCTGGGTACCCCAACGCTGCTCTTCATGGACAGCTTACTCTACAAAGAGCAAGTTGAGGGAGGCGTAAAAAGACAATTTCCCCACGGGGATCAATAAACTATCAATTATTATTATTATGATGGGGCAGGAAAATGGAGACATCCCGCTTTAGGCATATTGTCTTATGGGAGGCAGATGAGGGCATGGCTGTAAATTACGGGGGGGCGGAGGAGTTGTGACTGCCCAATAATCAAAACTGATCAATACAATCCCCCCCAATAATCATGCTCCCTCTAAACCCCCTCAGTGTTCAAACTAAAGTTACACCCTTGGATGAAGGACAACCGGGGGGTGGGGGGGGGCACTAGCTTGGCTTGAGATGTATTATGGTAATAAGATATGTAATGGTGTTTTTCTTCAAAATAACGGAATAGCATTGCTTTTTAAAATACCATATACTATGGTATAATGTCTGAATGGTGTGATAGATAATAGATAATACCAAAGCCCAGTGCTGGAGGTGAAATTTGCTGATTGACACTACAGTGTAACGGTAAAATTCGCTGACCTCATGAAACGGGGTTGCAGCGGTAAAACTTTTTGTTGGCTACTTTTACCACTGCTGAATGGTCGAAAGACAGATTTCAGGCATATAATTGACGGGTGTTAGGGAGCTGCTGTCGATTTGCCGTCTGAAAATAGAGATGACTGTAGTATTTGCCTGTCCAGAGAATAGATACCTTTATTGCCATCGAACAGGTAGCAAGTACAACAAAGTGTCAATCTTTGCATATCTTAACTTGCTCACCTTTGAAACACACAGATTTATACATGTATCAGCAATGCTTAGCTATTTATATGGAGCCCCGGGCCGTTGGGTTAACGGTTTTGTTCAGTAGTACAAGGGTCACATGATTACTATACTGGCCATGGGACCTCTTGATGTCCTAGCAAACAATGCAGGAGTCACCTGAGCTCAGAACCCAAACTGCATCCTCTGAACGCACTTTACTCTGGCATGTCTCTGCCCAGCCTGAACACATGCTTGTCTCCACGTACTTACCTATGAAACCGAGACTGAAATTACGCAGTGTACTTTTATGTCATTGAATTCCCAGAATGCTTTTTTCCTGCAGTCCATTCTCTTTAAATGTCCAGTCTTGTCATTAATTATACGATTTTCCTTCCATACGCCATAGTGGACAGTTTGGCCTTGAATAATTGGAACCCCCACTCCCACTTAATAGTAACGATTTCATTCAGTAATTATATCACTGCAGGGTTAACAGTTATTACAGCTGAAGGAAATCAGCCATGCAACTTACGTTTAAATGATAATGCGCATTCATTTATAAACCACAAATTCAAAGCTCATGCCTTCTTTTGGCTTTTAATCCCTGTGCTGCTTTGTTTTGCTGTCTTTTGTTCTGTTTAGTCAATTGCACGTGGAATGAATGTGAGTTTGGCCGCCTCCCTCTGATTGGTCCCCTGCTCACTTTCTCTCTTCCTGTCTTTGCATTAACCTATTTTTGTGCAGCTTGTGCAACAGCTCAGATGTTACCCTAAATCTTTTGAAGTCGACTGGCTGTGATGCTAATTGCATTTCTGCAGTCGACCCCATTCTTTGCTAATTGCGTGTCTCAATGAGCCGAAGCTTTTAGCTGAATTCCTCTTTCATGGATCCTGTTCATGGGCAGTAAGGGAAAAACATTAACTATGACATCACAGAGCTACCAGGAGCTGAGTACCAACCCTAGCTCTAAATATTGTTTGCTATACTGTGTTTCAATATAAACTAAGCATTAGCTTCTTACTTTGATTGAAGCGTAATGCTGTGATGCCAATTATTCACACATTATCTGTTCCACTTGTCTCAATTGAGGGTAACAATGTGTGTCAATTATGTGCATGGAAATTTATAAAAAAGGGACCATCTTTGCTATGCAAAATGAAAACAAATTAAAGATGATGACTACACACCACACAAAACTTGAAATATTAATGGGTTGCCACGCAGGCTTTCTACTGTTCATTACTGTCCGTCTTGTTCCTCTGCTTCCTTTTCTCTCTCTCTTCCACATGTGTACAGCTTGCTTTTGCAAAAAAACAGCCCTTGTCCTAGTGAATTTAGACTCCCTACCAATCACCTTGGTAGCATTGGTTTCACAGGAGAATAATAACCACAAAAGAGACTGAAGAAAATAAGCATCCACTTCTAAACTGGACCAGGCGGTCTGACAATGCTTTTCTCCTGATGCTCACATTAAGGCTTTGTTATTATGCTGAGAAAATGACAGTGTGATTGAAATACATATCCGCCGTACCATTATGTAAATTAGTGTTGGTGGGGAACTACTGCGTGACATGCTGAACCAGGGACATATCGGTAAATATGTTTTTATGAGTCCTGCGGTCTGTTCATTTCAGTATTTCCATCACCACCCGACCTCTGTGTTCCTCCCATCTGCGTCGTTCTGCCGTCCATCTGCTTGTGCCTGCTTGCCATATAGCCAGCCGTTCACAAGTATCTGGGGAAACTGGGTTAATGACATACCCGCAAGGGGGATGGACATCTTTCAGCCTAAAAGTAGGCCACTTCAGAGAGGTCAGTGTTTCCTTAGAGACGATACTCTCGCACTCAGAGTTTCACGTTCTTAAAAACGCCGGAGGTCATGAACGCTGGGCTCACCATGAACAGGCCGGCTTCCAAAGTGTACGAAATTGAAATTGAGTGAGATGTCAAAAAGGCGGGTACATGGAACTGGCTCAGTGGAATCATGAATCAATGACAGCCAAAGCAATGGTGCATGAAAAAAGTGAAACAGTGAGTCCCTCAATACGGTTGCAAACCTTTGCTGCTACTGTGATGTGATCTGTGTCCATCTGCCATCCACAAAAACAGGAAGTCCACCTCCCCGCTTCTGACTACTTTGCTTCTATCTGCACTTCAGAAACAATGGATTTTGGTGTTTAGGCTTTCAGGCAAGTCTGTTCTCACCTGTAATTAGCTGGTGAGAGAATAAATATGTCCATCCCACATTTGAGAGAGAAAAGGGGACAGAGAGAATGAGTGTGATCTGTCTCTCTTTGGATTTCTGCATTTTTTTGAGACCAAATTGTTTACTTTATATAATCAACCTGGTTTGCCTAAATATTAAAAAATAATAATTCTGGCAGGGAAATTTATCACGTTAACAAATTTACATTATTATAATAATGTCATTGATTGAGTTAATGCATGCAGTGTTTTGATAGCCAAATGTGAGAGTAGTTTGAGCAAAGACATAAGATTCCTTCCTGTTTGTAAACAATGTGAGAGTTCAGGTTATGATGTTGCACAGAATGAACTTAATTGCATGTTCCCCACAAGAAACAATAAATTTTTATGATAAGATATATATTTTTGCTCAATTTTGGTTAGTTTTGTCCTTTTTTTGCACTGGATTTGCTGAAATATTTGTGTTTGTTAAAGAAATAAATGGTAATGTAACACTTACTATATAACTACCCCAGAGGCAAAATCAACAGCTTAAACAGTGGAGGTAAAACTGTGCAACTAAGTTCATTTTTAAATCGCTTCACAGCCCTAATAATAATACTTTGTTTCACCATTGTATGAGATGAGAGCAATGCTTGGGTTCTAAGGGCAGGGTCTGCCTTTTTATTTGGCTTTCCTGGAGCAGTTTTTGGGGTTAAGGACCTCGCTTATGAGCCCAGTGGAGATACAGTCATTCTGCCAGCTGCAGGATTTGAAAGGTGACCTTTTGCTCACAGGTAATCTGCAGAACCACACACAGCCACAGAGGTGTTAAATGTTATATCAGAAAGGTGTGAGTAAAACCCCTTGGTCCATCCTCCAGCTGCCAAGCCTGGCAGGTCTGTTTCCATCTGGAAGAATGAGTTGTCGCTGTTATGTCGGCCAGTAGGAATATCACCATGATTCTGCTTTTTTTCTGAAGACTGCTGTCATTTTGGGTGTAAATTCAGGACCTCTAGTCAAGTGATTAAAATTTCCTCAGCTTTCGTTCATGTGTTCTCCTTGATTTTGAGAATGTAGGCCACAGCTGCCCACAGCAGAGCTGAGCAGCTGCTCATAAATGGGACTCAAAAACTGAAGAGGCACAAAGAGATGAAGTGTTCGTGGAGATAATGATTTTCCAGCGGAGCTCCTGCCTAGCAACAGCAGGCGACAGTCAAGCTTGGTCACTGTCACCATGGAGACAGGTGCCAAGCGCAAAGTTTGTCCTCTGAAAATGGAGATTCACCCTAAAACTCTTGCCATGATAGCTGGCGCTGTTGTTAGCATTGGACATGGATCCTATTATTTTTGTGAAGCAAAAACCATTTTGTTAGATCTTAGATCTGAACTCTATGGGGGAAAACACAAAGACTGTGGAAAGTTTCCCCACCCAACCATCAGAAGTTACACACACTGCGAGGAGTGTTTACCCTCACTTACAGATTTGGTGTAATTTGTCACGCTTGTTCCAGTCCCTCCCTCCTTCTACAAGTCTTCCCACCTCTCAGTTACAAATGACAGGTCACTGGGCAAACTTAACAATCATCTCATCATTTCTGAAAGCTGGCCAATGTGGTGGCTATTTCTACCGGGAAAATGACAGCAGACTTATTTTTAGACTACTGTCCAGATTTTTTTTTTCTGCTTTTCTGCATTGGTTGCAACCATCCAGTGAAAAATGGGAGAAAAAAAAAGTTTTTCATGGATGTACTGAGGTGGCCCTGAGGAGAGGTTTGGGAACCGAAGCGTTCAGCGAGATATCAGTGACTTTTTGGAGGACGGAAGAAATTCTTGTTAGTTTTTATTGTATTGCTTTCAATTTCCTATATGTTCTAATATTAAACTGTGTTTTATTCGGAGCAAATATACACTTACTGCCAGATAAACAGCTGTAAACATTTTGCGCAGTACTGTACCTCAAGGGCTGTGCATCATTTCCTCTACACACACACACACACACACACACACACATGTAGGGTATACCTATCCTTATGGGGCCCGCTCATTCACTTCTATGGG
>JAODJX010000048.1:17798483-17815641 GCA_026776945.1 Isichthys henryi | reverse complement strand
CTAAGACCAGGAATCATTTTTGTGGCCCTACGCTGCACCTTTTCTAAGGCCACAATGTCCTTTTTAAGATATGGTGATCAAACCTGCACACAATATTCTAGGTGAGGTCTCACCAAGGAATTGTATAATCTTAGCATTACCTCGTGGTTAGGTTAGGCCTCTGTACCAATGAAAAAGGCCTTTGATTCAGCCCCTTTAGTCACATCACCATTGAGCCCTTAAGCAAGACCCTTAACCCATAAAATAATGGTGTTCAATAAAAGGCTGACCGTGCAGACCCCAAGCTTTGCTCTCAACTGTGCATGTCTCAAGAACGCAAGGTGGGCTATGCAAAGATCAACTTTCATTACAATTCCTGATGGTGGGCCCTTTTAATAGAACATTTAGATCCACTGAGGGGATACAGGAAGCCAAACTGCTATCAAGCCTTCTTTAGATCGCCTGATGGGTTTTCAGTATCGGAACAGTCATTAAAAGGTTGTTCCAAGATTAGCATCTGCATTATGAGGCGGGCTGACGATGTACGGGATTAGAGGTAATTACATCGAGGGACCAATCAAGAGAGTCTATAATTCTTCTACAGGCCCATGCGATTGATTGACCTTTTTAGCAGAGAGGAACCCTTAGGGTTGTCCCTTCATTGTTTTTTCATTGCCCCATGCCCCCCCATGTCCACCCTCTGACTGCAGTTATTCCTGCAATACCCGCTCATGCTGCAGAAATATTCCCCACCACCTTCCCCACAATCTTCTAACCGCTTACAGTTAGAGAGTTGAGAAACACTGATGTTAAGATGCGGCTCCTTCAGATGACTCCAGGAGGAAAATGGATCACCTGAAGGAAACTCACCCGACATGGGGGAGAACATGCAAGGTCCACAAACACAAGATGACGGCAGTATTCAAACAGCCAGTGATGGAGGTGTGAGGCAGAGCTGCTACCCACTGAGCTCCTGAGCCAGCTAAATACGGAGATGATGGCATGAATGCAGCATCATCGTGAAGCAGGCGTCCCTGCACAGTGACCCCCTTTGTTGTGCTTCTGTTTTTGGTTGCTGTGGCGGTAGGGCGTCTCACGTGAGTGTGGGGAGATGGATAGGGCTCCTGTGACAGTCATGTCCTCACAGGCTCCTGACTGGCAGCCGTTTGGGATCTTTTTATACATGCCCTGAGCAGGCGTCCATGTGTAGCCCCCCCACCCCCACCCCTGTGAGACTGCAAACCACGCAGCATGGGAAAGTACAAAGGAACTGGGGCAGGGGCTTCTTTTTTGGTTCACATACAATTTCCCACATGTCTGTGGGCAAGTATAGTCCTCCGGTGACTGCCTGGCCCATACGAAGGTCATGGTAATGTAATACTTTCTCAAACCTCGTCACATCCTGAGCTCCCATTATTTCATTCCCCCGTCTCCAAGAATAAAAATTCTAGGACTCACTTTCTCTTGCAATACCACCTCCCCCCCCAGCAGGTGGCGCCACACTCGCCTGCCCTTTTAATCTTTCAGTGAAACATGTTTACGACGTGTCATCTGTGCAGCACACCAGGCCAGTCCATTAAGTGGGTGAGCTGGACGGAACAGAGAGCGCACTCATCTTGTGCGTAATGCATCTAAATAAGCCCCAATCATCAATACCGCCTGCTCTCATTTGGGTTCTCCCCAGTCTTTCCCCACAGCCTGGTGGGTCTAAATACTTCTCATATAAACACACACATAAAGTTGCGGCCCTGCGTTATTCTCACACGCACATATGCACACGGACATGTCATGTATCTAACACATGCACACACTTATACACACGCGTTCAGGTTCATCCTAGACATTTGGAGCATTATGATTTGCATGACTAATGAGTTGGCTTCTTCACTGGATGGAAGGTGCTTAATCAGCTGGCTTGTTCTTTGGACCCCACGGAGTGCGTATGCATTAATTACAGAAGCAGGTCGGACGCAGTGTCCCAATCCATATGCGTGCACATTTGATTTGCAGATTCTGATTGCACAAAATAATGGTGCGCACTTTTCCTGCAGACTTACTGTTTAAAATGAGTTTTTTCAGTGTAATGATGACCTATCCTTATCATTTACTGGTTGCCCAGTATGGCTCACGATTGTCTCTCATTTCACACATTTGCCAAATTGCACACCATGTTGTTTTCTCATGACAGAAATTTTCCTGCACATAGAAGAATTGCACAGTGTTCCAAAACTGTGCTTGTCAAGTGCTTCCCCTGATTCAATATATAGGAATTGAAGTTGTCTTCATGGCACATCTGATTTGCACAGTTATTAAGATTCCAGTAGAGCGCCTAGCAGCGATTGGATGGTTTGGTAATCGGTGCCATATGACATATGGCCTGCTGGGTAATGTTAGCGTGCAGTCACATTAATAGATAAATTCCTCACATAAAACCTAGATTTTATACTCTCAGGTGGATACACACGTGATATGTGACCTTTAAACAATTTAATTCAGGGTTATAAAGAAGATCGGCTTTTCCTAACAAACAGCTCTATGACCTGAACCTCCATCATTCGTCATAATATAAAGCAGTCAGCGTAGCACCAGAGGTCCATACTCACCTGGTGACTCTCCCCAACAAAGGATTATTCTGACAGAGTAATTAATTCCCATTTGTCCATCCAGGTGTATTTAAGTGGATTCCACAGGAGAAGGTCTCACCTGCTTCATAAGCATCTTTGCAGAGGTCACAGTGCAATTGTGTCAGATGTCTGGTGGTACAACCTTAATAAATAAATGGCTTTCTTGCATTTGACACAAGCCGAAGGAGCTTTTATTTTGGTGTAAGTTATCATACAAGGTTAACTTTCGTCAGCTGATAGGCGTGCGATTTTCAATTCGAGACAAGTCTGCGTACGCATTTACATGTATGTAACAGTTTTATTATTTTTAAATAATCTGTAGGGTTTGCAAATTACCCCAAAGCTTTTGATGTAGGTAATTTTAGGTTTATAGTGGAATAATATAGATCTGCCGTAAGATTTATTGCATGAGCATGAGAGTCTGAAAGCATGAGTGTCACGCCAGATATGGCAGATTTGGCAGCCTTGTGTTGTCTGTGATAGAGCTGGGTAAGATTCGCTTTGGCTGAAGCAGATGGACTTCCCAAGGTCTGGAAAGGCAAATACCCTGTAAGCCAGGCCCCTGTCCAAAGAAATCACACCAGTTTAACTGTCTGATAAAGTTTTATTGAGCAGCTGTGTTAATCAGTAGTGATACGCAAGACAGTCATTGGCTTTTGGGGGTTAAGCGCCTCACTCAGGTGCTCGATGGCGAGATCACTCTGCCAACCCTGAGATTTAAACATGCAACCATCAGGTTTCCTGCAGAGATGGAGGTTTCAGGTCCAGAGAGTACAAATCCAGACCAAGATTTTATTTCAACCAATCAGTTGAGTACCCTGTGACTATGACTATTTATACTCAACTGGTTGGTTGAAACAAAATCTTGGTCTGGATTTGTACTCTATGGACCTGTAATCTCCACCTCTGGTTACAGGCCCAGTGTCCTAAGCAGCTAAGCCACACACTTCCTTGCAGGGATGAAAGACATGGATAAATAGTGAGATGCTGGTATGCTATGCATAAAGGAACTCCAACCAGGGGCACGTGGGCTTTTTGTTGCGAAGGCCATATGTACATCGTCAAGTGCAGTTTCATTACCGTCATAGCTTTATGCACTAGAATGTGTAAATTTGCATCCAGGGGCTAAGACACAGTTAGGTTCCCCTCCTGCTCTAAGACGCAAATCTCACAAATAAACCCATCTATGTTAATTACCCTCGTGCCTCAAGAAATGATCCGTGACGTGCACTACTTATGGCTGCATACTTAACCTAAAAATAACAGATAATTAAACAGTTTCTGACAGTTGACGTTGCACGTCTCACTCAGAGCGTCTGCTGTGCTGATCTTCGCTGTTCCTTAATCTGTTATCATCCTCATAATTTATAAAGAACAGTTCCATGACAACAGAGTATTGTCATTACACCTTAGTTTCATCCAACTTCTCATTTACAAAAATAGTTAGTTATTAAAAAATTACTTCTAACCTGTTGTTCTGGTTGATTTCAACACATACTGAGGACATCTATTCCTTAGAACCATCATCAAAAATTTGATATGGCCTATTTTTCAAAAGCCCCTGACTCTGCATAGGACAAGTGGGCATAGAAAATGGATGGATGGGTAAATTTAAAAAAAGAATAAAAAAATAAAAACAATAAACTTCATGTGCATCAGACCTTCTGGCATTTATAATGAAAAATGGCAGCTCTGTGTAAACTTGTGCTCTGTGTGAAGTGGCATATTGTCCTGTTCTGGTCGTCCGCACCTTCCGTGTGCCACGCCCACCTTGTTAACCTCATGTGGATTCCCCGTGTTTACCAGCTGTTTCCTGGTGCTGTCATTAGTTCAATGTATTTAAGTCCGCGTTTAAGTTTGTTTCCCCAGTCCGGTCATTGTCAGTCTGCATTTGTTTGCCTTCCCTTTAATTAAACACCGTATTTTCCCGACTCCTGGCGTCCTGCTCCTTTGTCTGTGCTCCGTGCGCCATACTACATGACACATATTGTCATGCATACAGGTTACCAAGAATGTCTGAATTTCAGTTTTTGTGCCTATTTCGCAATCTTTAGGCTATAGGCCGCTGAAATTACAATGGCTAAGATCCATAACCATACTTCCAGCAGCCTTGAAAAGCCATCACTGAGGTCTTCTGCATCTACTGAAGTGTATAAATACTAAAAGAATTTGTTAATTCCTTAGCAGATTCAGTTCAGACTCAGGAAACCTTCCAGAACATGGCACATCATACCTCTTGCCAGGCCAGAACCCCAACTGTTCAACTGACACCACTTCATTTAAAAAAGGAAGGGAAATGCAAACACATTATGGTACCAATCCACATTTTTCCAGTTTGACTTTGTCATTCATTCATTACAATCTAACAGATTGCTTTTGCGATTGGCCTTCTATTGTTTTTTTCTTTTTGCTATTTTTGCTTTGTTCTAGTCCAGCACACTCATTGGCAGAACAAGCTCATGCAACACTCCCAGCAACCCATAAAATGCATTAACTAAAACTAATTATTAGAAATCTAGAGAGATTAGCCTTCAAAGTCCTATCTAGGTCACAGAAGCCGGAGGTGTGACTGACATAGAAGATCTCAATGACAATCATTGTTACACAAAGCCTTATGACAGGAATTACAACCCATTGTCTTAACAGTCTAGTCTGAACTAACCTTTCTGGTCCCATTGGCCTTTGAAGAAGCTTCTGATTTGCCCAATTGCAGCAGTGGATAGTTCAGGTCCATAGAATAGAAGTACAGACCAAGACTTTCTTTCAACCAACCAGTTGAGTACTCTGTAACTGTGACTCTTTATACTCAACTGGTTCATTGAAATAAAATCTTGGTCCGGATTTTTATTTCCTGGACCTGAACTATGCACCTCTGCCTGATTGAAGGAGGTCATGCCACCTTTAAGACTAACTGCATCTCCAGATAATTGACCACAAAGTTAAAGAACAGAGGTTTGTTGGTGAAGTGGAATGCCTTTGGAAATGGATTAGTTTTTGCTCTCAGATTTCTATATAAGCTTGTTGTTTTGGGCATTATTTTGTGTTTGTACTGGTCTATATGACCTTTTGTTCTGATTCATTTGTTGTTTGTATAGTATTTTTGTACCAATGCTTTTGTATTGTTTTTATCCTGTGTATAATTTCAGAGGCAGTTTGGGAAGTGTGGTGTTTCTATCAGCATGTTTTTCTTGGTTAGGTTCCTCCTTTGAAGGTTTCAATCTGAAACCTCATCTCATTAAAAAGATTCAGGGTAGGAAAGGGTAAAGATGTCCTTTATCATCTCATGAAAAGATTCAGAGAATCCTGAGAACCCCCTTGGAAACTCCTTACACAATTTCCACTCTGTAGCTGTGTAAATGTGGCAGGATACTAATTAACAATAAGGCAATAATGAGTGCCTTGCAGAGCACTATACGTGAATGTAGTAAAGGTGCCTCCCGATTTGGTGCATCTCTTTGTTCCTGCATTCTGTTGTTCTGAATGTGAATTCAGCATGTGGGTGTATTGTTTTGGCTGCGCGGTAGAGAAGAAATAGCATTGAGTCCATGTGGGAGCAAAACATGATGCTAGAATGGATGCATGGACACACAGCATCCCATCACCCGGAAGAAGGGAAATAGGCTGACTGGCTTCCAGATGGAAAGACTGGGTCCCCGGAAACAGTGGGGCCAGGAGACAGTGTGAGGAGCTTTAGCCCTGGAATCAGGCCAATTCTAGAATTTTTTATTTTTTTTTACATGGGGGACCATAATTTATACAACGGGGCCAATCTTACCATTAGCCAATGACACATTTCGCAAGAGGCGATCGGCAAAGCATGACTTATAAACATTACTATAAGTTCCTGATACTCGAGTCTCGGAGGGGCATGGACACCCGTCACTTTATAGGGGCCACAAAATTCTATGTCAAAGCCCTCCCCTGCTATCTGTGTGAGACCTGCAGGGATGGCATTTTGTCAGAAAGCCAGGAATTTCTAACTACACCCCTGTTCTAGCCTTATAACCCAGGCCAGATACGTGCGGGGATGGGGGAGAAGGCTGGGGAGATGAAGCACGATTCCACAGGCAGATGGGTGTTAGAATTGCAGGCCGTGCAGGAGACACAGAGTGCTTGGGGTACCGAAGTGGATAACTGCATGCACAGCCCTGCTACTTACATTACTCGCCACTTTGCAGATAATGAACATGTCTCAGTATGCTTTCACCCTGCATTCACTCACGATTAAGGCCATAAGTAGAGCAGTCGAGGAACATGTGAGCAATCATGCCACATGGCAGAAAAGAAGAGGTGGGTAGTTCAGATCAAGAGAGTGAAAATCCAGACCAAGATTTTGTTTCAAAAAATGAGTTGAATATAAAGAGTCACACTCAACTGTTTAGTTGCCCGTATTCACAAAGCATCTTAAGGCTAAAAGTAGCATCTAACCTGCCCATTTAGAAGAAATTCCTAAAAATAATGGACATGTCAGTCATAAACGTAGGACTCCTAATTATTTTTGACTAAGAGCAATTCACAAAGACTCTTAGTGCTAAAAGTAGCACATGCATCTTGGAGAACTACAAAGTAGTCAAAAGGACTCCTAAGTCATTAAGAGCAATTCACAAACAGTCGCAAAATGGCTGCTGTTAATCCACGGCACAATGTCTTGGAAATATTAAACAAATACTGAATAATTTAAAACGTACTGCCTCAGTTGGGAGAGAATAAGGATTGTTGTGGAGCTTTTGAGGGATGCAGTAACACCTCCAACAAACCGAAACATATAGAGTGGAAACCATTTATAGTGATCACATCTGTCTGGGTGAAACTGATCACTATAAGCAGATGATCATTATAATCGTTTTTTCTTTTTCTCTGCATCTCAGGTAGATTACATCTATTAGACTACATCTAATTGACATTTGTATATTTATTACATGAATATAAGGTAATACAACGGTAATACCACAGACAGCCTTGTTATGTACTGAATTTTATTGATTGGTTCACAATACAGTACAGCTGTTTCAAACGCTTTTCAAATTACTGTACTGTACAAATAAAATGACTTAACTGTGTATAATTCAGATGCGCTATAATACAGCCATAGTGAGAGAGTCTTACGCTTAGCTTAGGAGTTGGCTCTTTTCCTAACTAAAAGTTGCTCTCAGCCACTTTGTTTTTTAATTAACTTTCAGTGCATAGGGGCACTGTGAATAGGGGCCCTGGACTTTTGCTCTCTGGACTACCACCTGAAAAAACACGGCAGCATACGTGTGAAACTTCATACATCCTTAGCATTGAAACAAACATGGAAATGAGAAATATACCTGCAAAATAAAAAATTAAATTACTAAGGGAGAACACACATAAAATAAGTCTTAATTAGCTCTGAGACAAGCACACTATTTACATACAAATTCAAAGACTCATCTCCTGCCATCTTATACCATCTGCCCAAATCGACAGGTGTCCAATTAAATCATTACGTCACTACCTCCTTAATGCTAAACACTAATTATACACAGTAATATAATTTTATTGTCAACTAATACATGCAGAGAGCTGGATCGTTCTGAAATCAAAGGAATTCTTCAAAAGAATGATGTCATGACATTAAAGTTTAAGTTTAAATCACTGTTTTAGTCTGAATCTCAGACTTGAACCAGAACCAGTATTTTCTGTGGTGCGTATGAGAAAAACTCATCAAAGTCTTCATTTCACCAATCAGGATTCCATTCAACTATTTTTTATACCACACATAGTTTGGTAACTGGAACTCATCTTAGCGTGTTTTTGGACTGTGGGGACAAACTAGAGATCCCAGAGAAAGCCCCCCCTCCAATGACTACATACAAACTCCACATAAATAGATCCAAGGCTGAAATTCGATCCCTGGTACCAGAGGTGTGAGGCAACCATGCTAGCCACTGCACCACCGTGCGGCCCAGCAACTCTGGTTAGTCATTCAAGATGACAGAAAAGACAAAGAAGTGCTTGCTGTCAGAGTGCTAGAGACAAAGAACATCCGTAGTGAGCAGTTTTGAAGCAATAAAAAACAGACTTTGCAAATCCCTAAATTTTTTATCACTAATCTAACTACTTGGTATGGCATATTAACTAAACAAAATCAAAAAATCTTCACAGAAAAATGTGTTTTTGCACCCTTCTCGTGACCATACAAAGACACTCTGGTTCTCTCTTATTACAGGAAGCAAAGAGGATGGGAGATGAGATAAAATCGTATCTGACTTGGATGACGACCCATGATAATAGGGCGAATGGGAGAGAAATGTAGAAAAACAAATAACAAAGCCACAATTAAATGAAAGAATTATCTTGTTTTCAGCTGGTCAATGGCACTGAAGTGTGAGTCAGCTATAGAATATAGCAGGTGGTGTTTAATTAAGCACTGAGAAAGGGTGGTCTTTGAAAGGTTAGCTGGGTACGCACTGATCCCGGCTTCGCAGGTCCTAGATCAGCATGGACATCGCGTTCTCGCCTTTCCCGCCCCATAGCTACGGCTGTCCCACGGGGGCATAGGGGGGCGTCCATAGCCTTCTCCATCAGCTTCGCGAAGCAGTCCAGTCGATGCTTTAAGTGTGCTCTTTGAAGTTTTCTCCGGGCTAACCAGCCTGATTAGTAAAGGCTAATTTATCTCAGTCTATTTATAGCCTCTACTTTTTTTTCTTAAAATTGACTTTAAAGATTGCGTGGAACTTACAGCCATTGTCATCAACTTTGGTCAGCTGGCTGGCGTGAGATTTTAAATTCAAGACAAGTCTACACGCTCAATTACATGTATGTAACAGTGTTATTACCTTGTAAATAGTCTGCAGGGTTTGCAACCTGCCCCAGTGCTTTTGATGTAGCCAATTTTTGGTTTGTAATGGAGTAATATAGATTTGCCGTAAGATTTTTTGCATCAGTGTGAGAGTCTGAAAGTGTGAGTGTCAGATATGGAAGAGCTTGCAGCCCTGTAAAATCGTGTTATGTTTGGTGTGTTATCTATTATAGCATTGTGTCTTTCTTTACCATCCTGCACAGAAATTACAGAAATTTAAGCCGCATTTCAAACTTAGAGTCCCAACTCTGACCCCAACAACATTTATATTATAACCCAAAGTAATGGTAAATTATATAAATTATATTACTCTAATGAACATCAGTATAGTCCTATATTAACAGAATAATCATGTTTTTAACAAATAAGAATAAATAGGAATTTCATTGTGTACTGCACATATGACAATAAATTGCTTGAATCAAATGCAGTAATAAAGAAGTGGGCAGGGACCAAAAAGGGGCGGGGATATCATTGGGAAAGATGACATCATCCATTCTCACCTTCACCTCTTCATAATTAATATTCATATAACACTGGCTTCTTTACTCTCAGCCACCAGAACACATGCGCAGACCCTGATGCCTTCTTCCACACCTCCTTGTCACCCTTCCCAAGGCCTGATAACCATTTTTTCTTGCTTTGTGATTGCCTCGTGCTGCCACCATCCCCAAATCCTCATTCTCGTGTCACATGGCTCTGAACAAGTGTTAGAGTGCCAAAATATTAACTTAAAACCACCTACTGTATAGAGAATACCAGAATTCAACGCTTGGGCTTCAGCTGTATAATCATAAATATATTTTATGCTAAGAAGTGATTGATAAAAAGTGAAAACGCTTTCTGACAAATTTTTCGGTGATATTTCTTCATTCATTTCTTCTAAATGATGCGAGTAGATTCTAAATCAAAAGGATGTAATTTATACAACTGCAAGTGCAATGAAATGCTTGCTTGTGTACTTCCCTGCAGACCTAAACAGCAAGAATTGTAAATAACAGTAACAATGGTGATGAAAAACAGACTACAATGTACATATTGTATAGCCTATACAATATACAATGTACATACAATACAATGACACATAAGTAGGACTATAGGCTGCAAAATTCAAGGGTGCAAAATTCATTTCAGTTGTTCGCCGAGGCAAATGTCACGTAACATTTTCCACATTCTCCTGTTATCAAGCATCAGCCTTCTGTCTACCTTTGCATTCCGTTACCTGGCATTTTCTGTGCCCGTTTCCCGAGTTCAGCGTGATTTCCGACACCACCACATGAGCCGGCGCGGATAGCAGTGACTCCCCGGGCCGTCGGTGTCTCGCTCGACAGCTGTCAAAGGAGGGGAACCTCCTCCGCAAAATGTCTTTGCCTGTGCGCCACTCATATCAAAGCCATTTGCTTATTCTCACCACATCCAGGATGTTATAAAATACACTGCTTCATTATGCATATGCTACAAGTGCAGAATGCCATGCTTCCCCCTGTGTCCCTGCATTGTTCCCAGCATTAGCAAAGTTTCCAGTGTCAGGGTTTGACTAACTTCTCTGGGGGCCCCAGGCTGGCAAACTCCATGTGTGTGGAGTTTTATGTGGGTACAGTTGCTCCAGGACAGTAAGAAAATAATTAACAAGTTAAATACCAATAACAAATAATAGAAATATTACAATACCAAAATTACAAATGGCTCTAATACAAGGAACTCAATTTACAAATAATATATTATATAAATCTTATATAGTGATATACTTCTATACTATACTTCTATAGTTTAACTGTTTCTAGGATAGTACCACTAGACCCCAGTATGAAAAGACAGCTGGTTGCTACCTCTGCCTTAGGGTCACGCCCCCAGGTCAGGACCTGTGAAGTTTCCACTTCTGGAATCGGTACAACGCATCACTTATGTCTGTCACACACTGTGCTAGTTCTCCCCTTTGGTTATTTATGCTGCAGCCCAACTTGTTCTTCCCCCTACCCTTTCAGTTCAGAAAAAAAAGATGATTTTTTTAAGAGAGCTTTTTTGAGAGCTTCCTACGTGTATATTCTTGCTGGGTATTTTTTTTATTTGCTGGACAATAGGGAGGAGTTATCTGAGTGAAACTTAGAATGATATTACAGTTTACGTACTTAAAAAAATTATTTAAAAAATACTGCAATAATAGTAACTTAAATCAAATCTAAATTTTCAGAATTGATGACAAAATCCATGGTAAGTACACATAAGTGCAAGTTGTTAGAATACTTGTTCCCCTGTAGATCACTTAGATGAAAACACATTTTTCACTTGACCTTTGGGAGTATGGGAGAATGTGCAGAGTGTAACAGCAGTGTCTCTCCCATGAGTCAAACCAGTTTGCAGTTTTAAGTGGACTCATGATTTCTTGTTTGTTTGGTCGATGCCCATTATACAGAACATCTTATGTGGTCGCCATGGCAAATTGAGCGCGTCAGTCTTTACATCAGCCGGCAGGCATCATAAATCTACAATGTCTGATGCATTTGTGACTGACGTCGAAGGTGGGAGGCTGGGAATCAATTGGAACTAAATGCATGAGTTTCCCATTAAGTAACATTTACCATGTCGCTTGTCATCTGAGTCTGACACACATTGTCGGGGGATAAAGATGTTTTCTTAGTAATACAAGCAGATAAACAGGTAAACCATCTTGTCCATAGCAAGTATTTAAAAAACTAAACAATCTTTTATATATCTTAAAATATGTATCTTAAAAGATCAATCTTATATAATCCGTGTTGTTGCTTCTTCTGGGGCTTCAGTCAGGACAACCTTGCAATTTTTTTTTGTCTAAAAAAAAATAGCACTTCATGTGATTTAACTTGAATGCAAAGGAACATCAATACCTCTAACTTTGTTTTGTTTTTATATACACGCGGTGCAAAAAAATTATGGAAACCCCACACGGAACACGAACTTAATCATAATTGGGAAAAGAAATAAACTATACATTGTGAGCTTGTCAAACCTAAAATTTAATGCAGGCTAACTGGACACCAATTGTTTCCAAGACCAAGCATCACCTGGTGTAAGGCTCACAAAACCAGGAGCTCATACTCAATGCAGCAGGTAATATGGCCTGAAGAGCCGTCTCTTATGTTTTTGTTTCTATATCTTAATTGGCGTACATTTTGAGATGGTCACAAGGTGCCTAGAGGCTACAATGTCTGTTGCCAACTATTACACATTATGAGGGATTGATAACGATTTGGGCAGCTATCTTGTGGGAGTCAATAGGTCCAATGATTGCTTTGCAGCCATGGAACATAAGCAGACACATCCTATGGTGCGAAAAGCAACCCATGCAATGTGGCCGTGTGCTGAGGAGCTCAATGCCCAGTGCTGCTTTTTTCAAGGGAGACCTGGAGCATGTAATGCAATGTTGATTTCAACCTCCTTTAAAGAACTGGAGAACTTTCTTCTTAAAGAATGGTCTAATACACAGTTCACAGGTCATTACATTGATGTGTATGATGACAAAAGATGGCCCTACTGCTCATTAGGTCTTGAGTAATGATATTAATATATCGTTTGGCATATCCATTATTTTCCATTATGTGCAACCAATGAAATGGATGCACATACCTGGGCATGTAACAAGTATATCTCTTTATTTTATCTAAGGATTATATGTAAGATCTTTCAAGCACATCTTCTTTTTGCTCCCATAATAAAAAATATGTGTTTCTGAATGTCATCCCTACTGGGCCATATTTCACAGGTTTCAAGGTTTGTTCATTTTAAGTAATCGCCTGGTCATCTTAACAGCTGTAAAATGCAGCAAGCATGCAAATAGGAATTAAAACCACTCTAGCATCTGCATACCAATTTGGGAGCTTGAAAAAATATTCATCCATCCTTCAAAGTGTCACAGATAATAACTTAGTTGAAAGTGATTGTATCACTGGATGTCACTGGATTGGGTTGTAAAGGCACAACCATGCATCTTAATCGGCAAATTCTATGGGCTGGTTTGGGTAGTTATGGACAGATGAAGCTTCATGAAGCATTTGCTGTATTGTTTGACTCCACTAGATGGTGGTTTTGTTTTGCTTTGAGTTCTTTTATGAACAAAGAGCACCATCTAGTCGGGTCAGTAAATACAACGAATGGTTCAAGAAGCTTCATTTGGCTAATCACTAGTTTGGAGTCATACAGTGACCTTCTGCTGTTTAAGAATTATGGCAGATGGATGGATGGCTTGGATTTAGCGTGCTGAGGTCCTAATCACCTTGTCTGTGCTTTAAACACCTATTGTTAAACTTTCCTTCTTTGTACTGTGTCTCTTCAGGCCCCCTTTTAAGCTCAGTCAGATATACAAGCTGTTCTAGTATCTGAGCAGTTTGAGTTGCCTGTTTCTTTTTAAATGCTTGTCCCATTCAAGTTAACTAAGGGCTGCACAAAATACTTCACAGAGCGGGTCTAATGACCTCACACACTGCAGGAGCGGATTAGTTCCCGGAGGGAATTCAAAGATGCTGAACCTTTAATACAGCATTAAAGGCCTCTTTCACACACAACTGGGTGTACTGAAGAGAACATTACATTTCTGGGTAACTTGGTGTGGGAAGTTGTAATGGAGGACGTAATTACCCCAGACAATTATGGTTGTTGTGACTACTGGGTTTGTTGGTGGGCTGTTGTATGAATGAATGAATGAATGAATGAATGAATGGCGCATTTATATAGTGCTTTACAAAACCAATAGGGAGCCACTTCAACCCCCACTACTGTATCGCACCCACCAGGATGCTGCACCAGTACACTCACAGCACAGTAGCCAAGGTGCTCAAGGGGCAGGAGAGAATTCACTAGTTAGAAATAAGGGATGACTAGGAGGCCAGAAAGGGCCGATTTTAGCCAGAACATTAGGGTACCACCCCTACTCTTTTGAAAGATGTCCAGGGATGTTTTATGACCTCTGAGAGTCAGGACCTTGGTGCCAAATGACGGGAGTGTGTAGGCCACACCAGTATCTTCATTGGAGTCACACATATGCACAGCTACAGCTGAAACCCAACTTGTTGGGTGACTGGATTGGGAAGGATGGGCTATGAGCCATAAGGCATGAGCAGCACAGAAGACAACTTCATTAGATGGAGCTCCTCACAGAGGGGGACTGGGAAGAGGTGGCACCCAGAGCTGCTCCGATGTCACATTGGTGACCCCACTATGTTACTATAGGTCAGGGGTGGACACTCTTATCCGCTTAGGGCCGGTGTATATGTGGGTTTCTGGAGTAACCTTTAGGTCAGTTGTTCAAACCCAGGTGTGAGGACTCTTCAGCCAATCAGTCCTCTAATTAGTGACCTAATTAGGGAGCTTTCTCGATAAGATTGCCCACCCCTGCTATAGGGGGATGTCGCCATGCTTGCTAAGCTATATATTTGGTGCTCATAGGCAAATCACTTGCATGGGGTACCAACAACTTCTATACCTAGATATATACCTAAGTAATCTAGTATGTAACTCAGATGTTTGAAGAAATATTCATATAATTTTTCTTGATTTGCTGTCAAAATCAAACCAAAGCTATACAACAGGACCCGAGGTTGGACCAGACCAACTTCTCAGAGTCAAATCTTTTGATTCTAATAGTGTTTCATCCAGCCGTATCAAGACAGTACAATGAAACGATAGGTATCATGCTGACATATTGTGGTTTGTTTTTACTTATGATAAGATGAAATGCCATAAAAATGAAAGGATTATGCAAGTGCTGTGGTCTGGCATTGCCTTGCTTGACCCCTTCAATTTGGCAGCTATCTACTCTCCGGAAATGTGGAGGCAAGCTGCTAATTAACAGGCTGCCTGCAAATTAAGTCCCACTCGCAGTTCTCCCTGTGTAGGCAGCCGCAGGAGGCTGCATTGGTCATTCTTGTGGGTGAGACAAGAAGCCTTCACCTCAGGTCAGCACTCCTGCTTGATCACCTCATGTTTTTGACTTGTTTGCATATGAAATAACCCCCCAACACATTCACTGTACGCTAATTCATCAGTGAAAAGGTCATAGCGGATACATTTGAAAGACATTAATAGTGAAGCGTGTCTTCTTTTCAGAAGCTACCGAAAATATCGCTAAGAAACCAAGTAGGAGTTATAGGAGCAGGTGTACAAGGTGTTGAGTCTCATCCATAGAGGTGCAGACTGGCCATGTGGAACTTTCCATGATTCAAATAAATCATCTCAATGACATGTATGCACACTAATTGGGCTGTCCACTAACCAATTAAACAATTACCCATTATGCTGAAAACAACGTAACTATTAGTTGTATACAGATATTTCATGATTCATAATCATGTAATGAATTTTAGGCCCCTTATGTCAAATCATGTGGAATTTAATAACTTAATTGAAAGAAAGCTTGGTAACTGATTAGTTCTCCTTGATACATACTTGTCCACAAGGGAAATTATTCTGCACACTCATCTTATTGGAAAAGGTCATGTGATTCATTTTCAGGGCTGCTTGGAAGGCAAGAAGGGCATCTATAACAAGCTTTTCATGGAACTGACTTCTCATGCTGCAGTCTCCCTTTTTCCACCCCTTTCTCCCCGTCATCTTGTCACATTCTGCAAGTTGGGACAGACTGACTTTAATTAAAGTGTCCACACCTGGTTCAAGCCCCTTATTAACCCCCCTGCCTTCACACTCAGTGCGAAATATCGTTGCTTTTTCATGCGCCGTGCTGAGCGTTTCGAAGTTGCCCTGTTCCTGGTCCTGTTCCTGGTCCTGTTCCTGGTCCTGTTCCTGGTCCTGTCAGCCTTCCCTGTTCCATCCCTTCCTTGCCCCCGAATCCTTCACTCCTTCCTTGTGTGCTCACCCCTTGTTTTTCTTGCCTCCGCTGGATTGATCCCCCTGGCTTCCAACCGTTCTGGACCCGTGACCATGATTATGAACTTTGCCTGCTGATTCAAGTATTGTCTGCCTGATCCGGATAATAAAACCTTTGTGCTCCACATTTTGGGTCCCCGAGTATCTGCCCTGGCTGAGTCTGACACATTGCAAAAGATCTTTGCGATCTGTTTTTTTCTTTTAGAAATGTCCAACAATATGTAGCATAGTTTATGAGCCGGATTCTTACTCTAAAACTAAGGAAGCCTTCATTTCAGGTAACTACATTGACTCCACTTATGGGGAGTCATGCCACTGCGTCCCTGAAGCTTGGACCACAATCAGGAGGAGTGGAGTTACATAACCCCCCCATCCAGGGATGATGAAGGGCCACATACCTACTCCTCTCCTTCAAACTCAATTTTACTTCCCACAACCTGTAATAGCCACAGCTTGAGCTCCGTGAATCTAATTCCTATTATGTTATGCAAATGCTGTTTCCATCAGGACCCACCGTCGAGACTGTCGCTGCCACGTCTGCCCATATTTACGTAACTCAACCCTGGGGGCTGTTTCACTGCTCACTTTTGGGTCCTGCTTTTATTTTAGTTCAGTTTGCTTTTTTAAATGTCAGTACCTTATGATTCTTTGTTGCTTGTTTTAAAGAGATTAGTTGTTTCTGCTGTACTTTTGGTTTGGTTTGGATGTATTTTTGTTAAATTTTGTTTATTATTATCATTATTACAATTACTATTATTATTACTATTATTATTTTATGATTATACAGTCGAACCTCATTACTACGTACAAGACGGGATACCAAAAACATGTACGTTATAAGCATAGAACGTTGTAACCACTTAGTGCAAGATGG
>JAODJX010000048.1:17751952-17775309 GCA_026776945.1 Isichthys henryi | reverse complement strand
CCAGCACCCAGCACCCAGCATCCAGCACCCAGCACCCAGCACCCAGCACCCAGCATCCAGCACCCAGCACCCAGCACAGGTGCAGCCGCAGCAGATACATCTTTTATGAAAACGCAATAGTCATTGCAGCTTGTACTGCGTTGTTGAAGTGTCGGCTGCCATTTCCACTTTTGCAAGAGCGAAAGGCTTTGCTGACGCGTGATGCGTGTGTTACACCTGTCCCAGATATGGCCAGGGGTTTATGTGGTGACCACGTGGCCGCTGTAATGCTCTACAAGACGACCGCTAGTCGGCAACAGCTTCCTCGACATCCAGTGGCATCTTATGAGATACAGGCTAGCCAAGGAGCTCAGTCTCTCTCTCCCTCAATCGCTCTCTCACATGCGCACACACACACACACACACACACACACACACACACACATACACAGTCCATGTATTCCTATCTTTATGGGGAATCTCCATTCATTTCTATGGGCAAATCCCTAATCCCAATTTTTTAGTTTTTTGATAGCAGTCTCAATTTTTTATAAAATAGAGTTTCCCCTTGTGGGAACCAAAAAAATGTCTCCACAATGTCAAAATAACAGGTTTTTATCACATTGTGTGGACATTTGGTTCCCACAATGTAATAGATACATAACTCACACATGCAGACACAGACACTCACGTTATTGCGAGTTGTGTGCTGCGAATTATAACATGTTCTGCTTCACATGTGCCTCAGTTCGGTCATTAGCTTGTTAACAGCTGCTCCATGTCTAGCTTTGTTTCGTTCTGTGTTATATATCTCAAATCCACGTTCTTTTAAAGTTGCTCTGGCATCTGCTATAGAGGAATAAAAAGAGCGTAAATTAAATCTCTGGTCCCGCGAAGGCAAACCAGACCCAGAGAGGCCGTCACCGTGGCGATGGCGGGTCGGGATAGCGGGCAGACGGGCCTGAGTCCGCGACACGCCTCCAGTTGGACTGTTCTCTGTCTGAAGCCCCAGGCAGGAGGGAGGCAAGGGAGAGCGTGGAGAATCTCACCAAATGGTCCTCCCACACACAGCTTTTCCGGACCGGCATGGATCCCCCGCATGTCGGCGGTATGGCGTTGGTACGAGACAGAAGCCTGGCGTGGGCGAGTGGGCCACATGTTGCCAGGAGTGTGGCGGACCCACTTCCTGCGGAGCTAAGCTGCCGGAAAGGGCCGAACCGCCGGGAAGACTTCGGATCGGCCCGTTTCCACAGCAACAAGGTCTCAATGCTAGTACATAAAAAAGCGACCCCAAGGCAATAATGGCGGCACCCCGTTATCTCACAAGTTAACGAGCAGCCTAACGAGTGTTTCTGATAACGAAGGGGGGCCATGACATAACAGCTATACAAATATGTGCTGAACGACACCAGGGGCCGATGGAAAAGGAGGGAAAGACGGTCTTCAGCCTTGGTAGCTGCACAAATTAGACAAGAAAGAAATACAAAATAACCAAAATGGAGCCTCCTCTGGACACATCACAATGAAATGTGTCCTCTGCATTTAAGCCATATGTGACAAAGCAGGCGACAGCTAATTCAGCACCCAGGTCGGGCATTTTAACCAGCAACTTTTGCAATCACAAGCACACTTCTGTAACCATTAGGCCACGACTGCCCCAAAAATGATTTCAAACCCAACCCAGATGGGACTGGAACAATCTCCAGCTCCGCAGGTTGATACCTTGTCAGCCACTAGGTCACTGATATTTCTCTCTTAAGGGCTGTTTTTACCCATTACCTGACCGTAAAATGGGAACAATTGACATCAGGAGCTGCTAGAATAGCCAGTGATGCGTCAATCGGATTTTTGCGTTCCTCCTGTCTTAAACACACGTGTGAAATACATGCAAGAAAAAGAAATAGGCAGTGCCTGATACCAGGCCTGAGTCTTTGCAGGGGGCCGGAGTTAAGTTATTAAGCTATTAAAAAATTTCACAAGTGGATAGTCCAGAAAGTAAAAATCCAGACCAAGATTTTGTTTCAACCAAGCAGTTGAAAGTATAAGGAGTCACTACCGCAGAGTACTCAACTGGTGGGTTGAAACAAAATCTTCTTAAATTTTATTTTCTGGACCTGAAGTGTCCACCGATGAAAGTGTCACATGTTTGTTTTGGAAGAGAGCTTGATCAGAAAGCAATCGACTGGAGACTTTGTCCAGTCAAGCTGATGTGTCCACACAGTGGGGGCAGTGAAGTCTGGCTTTGGTGACCCGGCCTAGTCCAGTGGCTCCGCACACGGCAGCCCTGTACAACACAAAGAAGACTCAGTGCTTTTTAAACATGACAGAGTCGTCTAGTCATGATGCCATCATCAGTCCTTCCTCTTCTTTTTTCTCCATCCAAACAGCTGAGCGTCGTAAATTTTTAATGAAAGTCACCGCCACATATATTTATTGAGACAGAACAGAAATAACAAAAACATACAGGCTAAACCATGCAAAAAAAATAACACTAGAAGATGCGGGACCAAAACATGTGATTGGTTGGACCCACTGACACTACAATCTGGTTGGTTATTCTTCTGAACCAATCATTTTTCGTTCTGCCCTCAGAACATTTTTGTAAATGTAAAAAACCATGAACTGCAAGTGGGTGATTTAGGGCCTAGGTCAGGCACCCAATGACAAATTCACTCTCCCGACCCTCACATTTGAACCTGTGACCTTCTGATCTTAGCGTACTAACCATCAAAACCACACGCCACCTGTTATGGACAGTCTTTATCCATAACATAGCTGGATATTAGTGTGCGACCCATTTAACGGGAATCTCCCTCAACGACACAATAAGACGATTGAAACCATCGTCCCATATGGAGCTCATTTGACATCCCATTATTTGCTTAAAAAAAGGTTTGACTTTTCAGCCAGACTCCCTGCGAGAGTTTGGCCAATCAACACAGTGATCGGCGTCGCTACTGGGATGTCAGCTGTAGAGAATGGCAGAGGAGTGAGCCCAGTTCTGGTTTGACCCGGCCAGAGAAGGAAGGCCAGGCAGCGAAGCTGGGATCGCAGGATCGGCCTGTGGATAGGGATGCCCGGCCACTTCATACACCCGATAACGACAGTCTCTGTACACTTCATTTCCCTTGCAAATCACCCTGGCTGCTGGCCGCCCTTTCCCGAAACACACGTACACACACACGCACAGACACACACATCCCTAATCTCCCTCCCCAAGCCTACAAATAAAAGGCCACATAATCATTAAAAGAGATGAGATTATTACTCTGAAGAGTTGTTTGATTCTGAACAATGGGAAGGAGTGGTGGGCGGTGATGGGCATTAGCCGGAGGCTTCGTCTAATGTGTGCTATTCATTCATTGGATCTGTGCAGCCCATGTGAGCAGACGAGGCCCCGCCCCCTAACGCCGCCCACTGCACCTTCAGACATTTAATGACCCTGTTGTGACGAAGGGTTTGTGTGGGCATCGCTGGTGCGGTTTGCATGGTTTAGGCCATCATTACTAAGCACTGACGTTCACACCTGCAGCTTTTGTTCGCTTCCTAACCCTAGCTGTGAAATATTTTCATTCATATCTCACTTTTCGACACACTTTCTCCTATTACATTCTAAAGCAATATTTGAACTTTGTGCATCATGAATATGGATAGTAGACTGCTTTATTGTAAATCAGATTCTGGTGTGTTTCTCATATTACATTTTCTCCCCCTGTCTATCAGTGCCCTAAACAAAAATGAAGAACCAATCACAAGGCTGGGCCAGAGACTGGGCCACACCCTCAGACAAAGGGACTGTGTTTGCCATTTTCTGCTATGGTCAAGGCTTTCCCATGCATGCTACATGAGCTTTTTTTCAGATGCGAGTTTGGTTTAATCCAGCACCCAAGGCTCCCCGGAGAGCATGGACAGTCTTCGTCCTCCTCATTCTGCTCCTTCTTGGGGCTCCTGTCGGAACAGCTCGCCGAACAATGGCGGAGATGAGGTTTAGGATGGCGCCGTGCAATGTGTCCCTCTCGTACACCGCCCACATCCCATCTGTTTCGCCGGCGATTTCGCTTCTCCACTCCGCGCCTTGTTTCGCTCGATGGCGAGCGCTGTCGTCATGACCGGTCCTGTTTTTCTGGTTTTTTGGAGGGCTTTTTGGAGCGCTGCAATATACCAAATGATAAAAGGAGTGGAAAACCACCCCCGTGTGCATCTAATCGCTCATTCACGCCGCCCTTAATGACTTGTCAGTGCCTGTGCCCTTCCATTTTCTGTCAAATTAATTCTTTTCTTGCTCCCCGGATAAAGGCGCACAAAGGACTCCCTCCACAATATAATGAGTCATTAAAATTCAGCCGCTCCATGCTCTGGCCCCTGGCACCATCCCCCGGCCTGTGCAGAACTCCCGGCTGGCACACATGCATCGTTCCAGCTTAAAATTCCACCCCATGAACCGCAGGCAAGGGAACCACCTCCTCCGCAGTTTTAGCTTGAGGTGGCCTGGTCAGGGCGGGGATACCAGTCCACAGTGGGTAAGGCGGGTCGCGCTCAAATTTGAGCGTGTTGCGACATAGGGAGTGGCTAGCGCTACATGCTAAGCGCAAGTACAACCAAAATCAGAATTGGGAGGGCTTTTCTAAATGGACGTCGGCCATGCCCAGCTCTCTCCAAAAAATCTGAGAGCTTCCCATCCACATGGGTATCCCTCGAGACGAGAACCCATAACCCACACAAGAGCAAAGGCGTAGCCATGTGTATCTTAACACTTATGATCAGTTCTAATCAGTGATCACTCCATTTCATGCAGACAAATCAAATACAGCTCCAGTATTAGAGACTAATCTATGTGTGATTTAATGCTCACATGGCTGTATTTATAGAATGGCACGATTTGTGGCCAGATGATAAAAGGGTTTCTATTGCCTGCTTTATAAACCGCCTTAACGGAAAGAAACTGAACTTGAAAAAAGAGAGTCGCTGACACAGCCCACCCAGCCGTGTTAAACGTGCTAGACAGTAAACAATGTTAATTTCAAACCCGGTCGCATTAATAGGAACGAGAACCATCAAGTAATCACGTCAATGAACGTGTGATGTGAGTATTATAAAGGAATGTAGTTTTGTTATTGGCATCCAAAAGCAAATTTCGCGTTACATGTGGACGGTTCAAGGGCCTTGGTTGTGTTGCGTACAGTATCTCCCTTAGCCACTTCTCACATAATTCGGCCATTGTGAGCCTGCTTTTGTCATGCGTTGTTATACGAGCTTGCCAACATGCTGCTGGAAACGTCGCTGGTCTAATCATACAACAAAGTTGTCGTGCTCATAACTTGAGGTTGCCATAAGGTTATTATTATATAGGAGGGTTAACGATCCGTATTTCAAAATAAAGCTCTTAACTAGAGTTTTGACAACAGTTCATATACGCATATGAAATTGCGTTTTTAAATGTACAACTGTGCAGTACGTTTCGTTTAAAACATCGCACATATGAAATGCGGTAAGTTATATAATGGCCACTGAACTCTTGGAAGAGCTAAAAGTCGTAGTTTCGTATTCTGCACAAACCCAGCATATTTTCAAAGGTCAATGCAGCCATGAAAGTTACTAACCGAAACTTCCCGACCGAAACCCAGACACCATACCGTCGCGCCGCCAAGTACCATCTGCTGTGAATTTATACCATTTTTCTGATATCAATTCCCACAACCGATTTCTTTAAAGCATTGGTTTAAAAATGAAAAATAACGCATGATGGAAAACAATCTTTATTTTTCTTTGAAAACGGTCAGAAAAAAATGTTAGCGCTGCTTGAAAGATTTTCTGTATAGTTAATATTTTAATTACATCTTGTCTGCTTCAAAGACATTATAAAAAAAGAAATATATAGAAAATTACTTATATACTGTTTTATGTTTCATTTCATGGAACATGATGCTCTTCCTTGTGGACAAGCAGTACATTTTCAAAATGCTCCTAAAAATTTAATAGCACCACATTTGGGAATTCTTCCGTGGTTCTTTACAGTGTATCAGAAAAATCAAATGCACAACCATTTCGTTACATATCATTTTCATTTAATGACATGTCGGAGAGGCAAATACTTCGAAAAGAAGCACGTGAAGGCACGAGTTAGTGTAAATAATCATGCTCCACGGCAAACAAGCCTATGATTCATGTGAATGACCCTGTTCTTACGCACGTTTCCCGACAGTTTGACTTTTGCAGCCTAAAGGCGATTTTTTCAAATTGCCCTTTAAAGAAAGTGGTTAAGTGCGTCGAAAAGTATTTGCCCCATGGTCCTTATCGGACAGTTAAACAAAACCGTCGCGAAAATCATAATTCTTTTAAAAAATCGCATGAAAATAAAAACATTTACGCCCATTCATTGTAGCTTTGTAAAAATCCAATTATCTAGGCCTATCGATAGTTTAGGCCTGATAAAAAGCTATTTCGCCCTAATTAGTATGGTTAGTATAATTAAGGATGACACTACGTTACAGAAATATGTTCCAGTTGCCGAGGAACACCGCAATCTATGCAGTAAGGTGTGTATTTGTGTGTCCTTAACTGTTCCGGTCTCAGATCTCTGGTAGACGATGGCAGCTTTATATTTTTAACTGGGAACTTAATTTGTTCTGGGTACGTCAAACTGAGTAGGTAATGCAAGCTCACGATCATAAAAGTATTAATAAAGATGAGATTTTTAGTTTTTATTAGATTTTGTGGTCATTTTGAGTTCCGTAATGAACATTTTGTATTACTCTTCGAATCAGTCGTTATGTAGGATATAATATATTTATGAAATAAGAAATGGAAATTCAGGGAATTGTCTTTCCCTATAAACGTGTCAATAGCCTCTTTACGAACACACCATTATTTCGTAGGGTAAACATCAATTAACAATATATTTCTTAAAATTTACTCCAAGATGATTATTTTGACGCTGGTTTTCTATTCGAATATATTCTGACACCGCATAAAAAGGTCAATAACTCATCAAAATCTCATTTCATAATGCCCTATCAAATTCGGGTTCTTGTCCTCATCAGAAACGTTTGCATATGTTACGCATTTACTGTGGGGAGGGGGATGCTCGTGGGAGAGCATGTACCACTGTACAGTGCACAGGTGAAGACGGGGAAGCGGCAGAGGGTGAATAGCGACGGTTCTTCGTCAGCTTCAGCACGGATTGATCGCTCAGTCCACCTGGCCCATCACTCACAGCGCGTATGGCGCTACCTCATCCGTTCCTTTAGGCGCCATCCGTCACATTTCGACGAGCAGAGCAAAAGACACCTGTTGCCTCAAATGACATGTAGTGAGTTGTGCTGCTGCTTGGTTTCCCGGTAAAGAATTCCGTAACATCTGTACTTTTTGTAATAAACTTATAAACGAAATGTGGTTCTGATCTACCTTTCCTAAATTCTCATCAGGCTTTCTACTGCTGTAAGATAAAAATGCGATATATACGTGAAACAAAAGGGGAAAAAATCAATAAGCATTAATATAAAAGGGAACATTTTAACAGCAAAAATACTTGTACCATCTCGAATTACTGTTGAGTCTGATTTGGGTGATCTGACATCGCTTAGGAAAACAGTTTGAAAAGTCATGCATGATAGCTATAATAATGTACTTCAATGTAACCTCGAATTTATTTGACTAGTCCCAGTACTCAAACAGCAATGAAAAACGTCTGTTTCGTTTTAAAAGAACAATCTTTCCGAAATCCACGCAGTTTAGCGTACACTCATGCGCAGGTGCACTACTGGAAGAGTTGATGGTTTTAAGATGGTCCTCATGGAGGACTTTCTCTCGATGTTTTAGTACAAACACATCTAGAAGATAAAGACGTCCGCGGTAGAAGTCAAAGGAGTCGAAGACATTCACAGAAAAACCTTGCATAAATCAGTAGGCACTTGTATATTTTATTCCTAATATTCTTACTTTTTTCTGTTAGTTGGCACAACATCCAATCTAACTATTACTTTATTAGTGCAGAAAACTATGAGACGCCCGAAGGTCCGTAAGAATTAGTTAGTGATGGGCTGATAGTCCATCTGCAAGGTAGATGTTCATGGTCTTGACAGAGTTGTGTATACCGGCTGGTCCCAGTTGTGTGTAGGACTATGCGAGGGCGGCATGGACAAGCTGTTGATCAGTGGACTTCCATATGCCCGGCGGGAAGAATGAAAATACGGGTATTGGTAAATACTGGAGGGGTATCCCGAATAAGGATTGTAGTAACTGGAGCTCTGGAGGTCAGCGTAATCACACTGAGAGCTGGAGAATGAGGCTCCCGCGGCTGAGGCGGCCGAAGTAACACAGGACTGACCGCTGTACATCCCGAAGTCAGCGTGGGAAGGGGAGCCGTGGGAATGATCGCTGTAGTGACTCGGGCTCAGTTGCTCGGTTTTAATGTGCGGACGCTGTTGTCCCGCTTCAGTACCGGTCGGGGATGTGGCCGATGTGGCACTTTTCCGATTCCAAACGGGGCCATTCGCTCCCGGGTGACTGTATGAGGAATTGTATGAACCGATCGCCGCTGAGTTTTGTCCATGGCAGTGATCCGGGGGCAAAGCAGAAGCCGCATGACCGTTTAGTGGCAAATATTGGTCGAATTCGTGGACGTCAAAGGCTTCCATGTTACTAATGACATCGGTGCTAAGCTCGGATATGTCTACGTTACTGAAGTCGATGTTCTGTCTAGCGGGGTCCAGGAGTCGCCTCCCTTCATGCTTGAGGTCCTGTTTTCCTCCATGATGTAGATCAGTTTTCGGGGTGGTGGGTGGGGTCGGGGGACCATGACTATGGCCTTTACAAGAAAGAAAACAATGTGAGTTTGACGAAAGCGGTAGAAAATTGGTTATGATACCTGCTGCTGTATTGTACAGTAGAGTGAAACCCACAAAATGATTCAACGTTCCAGTATTTCGTTAAATTCCTTAACCAGCATTGTGACGTCAACAATTAATAATTAATAGGCAAGCCACTGCGCTAGAAGCACTCACTTGTATGCTCTGGGTGATGATGGTTCTCTCCGATGCCGCCCAAGCCGGCCATGCCTGGCTCAGACTTATACATCTGGTGACTCAACTCTGCCCCAGAGTCGGAGTCACTCTGGCCGGGTTTTACGCTTTTCCGCCGCCGGGGCTGATATTTGTAGTCGGGATGGTCCTTCTTGTGCTGCACCCTCAGCCTCTCCGCTTCCTCCACAAACGGCCTCTTTTCGTTCTCTGACAGTAAACTGTAAGTAAGAAAAAAATCATAATTATTAATATGGATTTGTCACGATGGTTTTGAAACGACCAACGTTTTGCATATCCTATCTGATTATGAAATATATGAAAATTAAACACACTACTGCGGAAACTTCTAAAAGGACACTAACGACGGGTCGTCGGTCACAATATCTTCATTGTCGTCATTATTAAAAATCTGACAAGAATGAGCAATGAAAAATACTCAGATCTATATTACAGAACGTTGTAATTATTTTAACGGCTTCAATTTTGTGAGACAAATAATAAATACAAAGATAAATACAATTTCATTCTTGAAAAAAAGCATAAAATCATTAAACACATTAAATACATTTAAAGTGAACAATGACTGAATGGCCAATTAACGTTGATTGTATTTAAGGAAAATTAGCACTTTCGATACTAAATAAAATATCAAACAATTTAATATAAAGCAATGTAAAGAAATGTATGAAAGACGCTAATCAAAACAGGGAAACTAACCGCCATAGTTTTCCAAGGGTCTTGCTGAGCTCCGCGTTGTGGAGATGGGGATACTGATCCGCTAGTTTTCTGCGCGCCGCTTGTGCCCAAACCATGAAGGCGTTCATCGGTCTTTTGACATGGGGTTTGTTTTTCAGCGATCCGTTTCCCCGGACAGGCATCGGGACAAGTGACCAGTCGTATCCTTTCAGGACTTGGGACACCGCGTCTCGGATGCAGGCTGGGAAGCGTTCGTCTTCCTCACCGTCCATTTTCTTGCTCATCCCCGTCATGAGCAAGGAGCCGTGTCCGTCTGATCCCGTCGGTGAGGATGGGACATCTGAATCTGAGTCGTCCTGTGACATTGAGCTTGTGGTCCCTGCAGGACTGCAAGGTTGTTCCGTGAGGGACTTATCGTGCTCTTCAGTCATTTTTAACATTGAATCAAAACGACCCAGAACAAAATATGTATTCGAAGGCTTACTGTTAAAGAGATGTACTGGTTCTTCAAAAGCGTAATTAGAATATTTAAGTGACCTACTGTAAATGACAAGGAATGCGCATGTTCACACAACGTTCGCTACGTTTGAAGTAAAATTATTGTACAATCAAAACAAACAGACAAATGTATATCCTCCTGTGTTCCGTTTTCCTCTTCTTCGGTTGGTTGACCGTTGTCTACTGTCTCTATTCCACACTGTGGTCCAGTGGTTATGCGTTGGATGAACTTTGTTAAAGTTCCTTTCCATTCACCCCACCTTCTCTCTCCTGATTGGTCGATCGCGCGGCGGACTCTCTTACATCGATCTACAGGTTTTAAAGCGTTTTTGTATGACGATAAACATCCATCCATCTTCTGATCATCTTTTGTCTTGGTAAATGTCGCGCGGATGAGCGTAAATATTATATGCAAAGTTTGCATGTAAATAATTTATTTAAACGTGTGAATAAATACAATGCCCCCTGCACGATATGTTTTAAATAATGTTGCAGTAGTAATTCTTCACTGCCTTGCATTTCATTAGAACTATGTAGGTGTAGAACAGGAGGCAAAAAACATAGTTTACTATTTATTACTACAGCGTATATTACTTATATTATCCTATATATTGAATTTAAAGTACAATACTATTTCAGTAAAAGTACGACCGGTGCTTAAAGTACAATAGACTATAATTTTAGAATTACAAGCCGCACAAACAGGGATTATATTCTTACCTAATAATTCGAAATGTTTTGTTTTTAGCTGTGATCAGCTATTCAGTCGGTGGGGAGGCCGTTGGGGTCTAGTAATTTATATTAATGACCTCAAGCTGGAAGTGACACGTGAGCCGAGTAAGCAAGACATCTGTGACAGGTGTGGTTTCGGCGCTGAAAACATAAGCTTTTACGCTGCTTGTGTTAAATTTATGATTTTAACTGTAACGAACCGGCTTTCCTAGGATGTATGACGAGTATTTAAAAATTCCAAAATACAGTGTTTGCTCGAGACATCCACAGACGTTGATCTTTATATACAGGAAGGCAACGTATAGCTTAAATAATCAAGCTATGCTGTAAATAATTGCATGATATTGCCCCATTTTTTAAGTACACAGAAAGTGGTATGTTTTATTTTGATTCAAGAAAAAATATTTTAAAAGTGACTCGCATCAAGGATGGATTAGCTTTACAGTATCTAAATAATTATTGAAAAATATATAATAAAATAAAATGATACTTTCAGGTGCACTCTGAATGTATGAATTAGTCTAAAACAATTGATGAATTAGTCTAAAACTAAATGCCACACATGAATGACTAGAATAAGAAATACAAAATAGCATAGTTTATATTTGCTGCTGCATTTTATGAATTTAATGAAATACAATATTAAAATCAATTGACTGCACTTAACTATGCAGCATGACACAAATGTCATCCTTCCCGAGTACTTAAGTACTTTTTCGTCAGATCAAATACATGCTGACAGCATCGGCAAAAGTCCAGGTTTAAATATAATTGTTACTTCAAACTTTATTGCCTCGTTCTCCTTTTTGATTCCTTGAAACCATTTTCTTCATGACACTTTCAGTAAAGCAAAACTTTATTCAACGGTACTTGTCAGATTTTTTTAAATCAATAAGTACATTCTCTGTTAAAGATGTTAAGAAATTCACATAAAAAGATCAACAACGAAAAAACAGGTGCTTAATTATGTGCTACGTTTTAAAACATATATTTAACTAGTTATAGTTTATAACAAGTAGTTCATAATGAAATTCTGTATTTTCATAATTATGCAAATACAGCGACAAATACATGTAGCATGCTAAGACTTTCGTTATGTAAAAAATTAAAAAGAAAAGCATTTTAACCAAACAATTTTTACAATGTTAAAAAAAGTTGTCATCATTTGTTGCAAGGATTACCTGTTAATGTTAACTTTGATACCGCAATACATTATGTTATATTTTAAACTGCATGCTAATTTTAAATTGGTCAGACGTAAAGATTCTTCATTCAGTTTAAGTGAAATTATAAAAGCAGAACTACAATATGATCTAAATATTTACCAATGTGAATGCTACATAGGAGCGCTTATTTAAATTTACCATGATTTTATCTTAATATATGTCTTTATATTTTCGTTTTCTTTTAGTCATAATTTACGCGGGGGCTTCATTGCTGCTTTGCAGTATCCTGTGGTTAAAACGTCAGATTGTGGCGTGTAATACGCCCTAAGTTTTATTTTTATTTCGGACATCCTTCACAGATATTACAGTGCAACAAAACAAATGCCAAATTTCCCGAAATATGAAAACCTGTAAGTCTTTCCCCGTCAGTATAACTGTGTCTTTTTAAAACCAACATCTTTGTGTTTTGTGCTTGGAATTCCATACCATTTGTGGTTATTCGTTTCACCCTGGAGTGTGCTTTCGTGTGACTTTTATTGTGTGACCGGAAAAAATGCACTTATGTAAAACGCTGTGTGGGTGCATTGCCCGCTCTCGGCGAGGTGCGGTCTATCGTCTCTTCCTCCTTTCAGTATTTATGCGGAATTTTGTTGCTCACAGTTTATCATACATAAAATGAAGAACGGGAAAAGCTTAATAGAACCAACACAGAATAATTCAATGCGTAGTAACTCATTGAAATATTTTAGAAAAATATGCGCTTCATATATATTTTTCTACGGAAGTATTGCGAAATGATGAAATCGATGAGTGGGACAGTAGGGAATTAGCGAATGAAACAGACATGAAAAACACGTGCAGGTCTACAGACTGCGACGATACTCCCCAAACTTCCCAGAAGCTGCGAGTGCTTCGCCTTTTATAGTTCTTTTTCTCTCGCGCACACCTTTTTCCCGCCCTCTGGCGCGGACTTAAATGTAGAAGCACAGCTCGCGCACCTGGTTACACACACTGCATCCATGGGCGGCGCGCGAGCTCAGCGCTGCCCGCGCGGCCCCAGCGGCTCCTGATATAAAGACCCGCTTTGGACACCTGCACTTAGGCATCGTAACCCATACATCTGCGCGCTATTCTTTGAACTGATATAGTTTAAGGGAGACTAAGCTCTGTACGTAACCCGTTCCATTTTGTATTTCTGTAAATTTAGTCTTCTTGTCTGTCAGTCTTAAAACCAACTTCATGTTTTATTACCATTTCCCAGATTTGACCACATCCTGTGCAGTTCTCTCACAATTTGATATTAGACCGTTGTTTTCTCCAACAGCGACAGGAACAAATAAAGCCACTGAGTTTCCGTGTCTACTGTAGCGAAAACAAAGCGTCTAAAATAGATTAAACAATAAAAATAACCACTCGGGGAGACAACCAAACACGACCATCTACAGGGCACCAGCGCTGCAATGTAAAATGCGACTTATCTTTTAAAAAATACTGCTACTGAATGGTTTGTACAACAGCTTTAATTACATGTAAGCTTATACTATACAAATTAAAATGTTGTCAGTAACGTGATAGATATAGATAGATAGATAGATAGATAGATAGATAGATAGATAGATAGATAGATAGATAGATAGATAGATAAGTGTTATTATGACTAGAGCACACATTCTCTTTTCACGAAACCTTCATTAGGATCAGAAATCGATGTAGGTGGCCCAGCTGAAAGCCCCCGATGGCACGGTGCCATGCACCTGACCGCCAGAATAGCTGGTGCTGGGGCGTCTATGCTCTGCTCCTGCAGCATGTCGGTCTACATCAGGGCTCTTCAACTCTGGACCTTGAATCTAAATCCAGTCCGTGATTTCAGTTTTCTCTGGCAGTTACTTTAATAATTACTGATTCTGATTGGCTGGAGGCTTCACACCCAGCTCAGGAGTAAAGGAAGGCTGAAAAATCAGCAGGGTTCAGACCTTGAGGACCGTGATTTTAATAACCCTGGTCTCCACTAAGTATCTTAGCCGCTTTATTGGCTAAAACAGAATGTAAGGAAATATTTGCTCCTGGTTCTCAACAAAAATGAGAAAACACACCTGTTGTGTATCAAATTATATACTGTAAACAAACAGTTTAACAGTCTAACAGATTACTTAACATAGCCTATACACAGGACTATATTGTGGTATAGCTCAGCACTGGTACTAGATTAATGGTGTTACATATTGTTATGCTGTTATATGTTATAAATTGTTACACTTTCAGATTTAAGGCAGGAATTTGATAGCCTGAGTGTTTTAGTTTAGCCTACTGATATGACTAGTTTTTGGTTGATATTGTGCCAACAGATCTTATAGATCTTGTCATCTGGATGTTTCACTGATGGCTATTAAACCTGAAATGAAGTATTATTATAGTTCCATATTTTTTAGTAAAATGCAACAAGAAATCTGGATATTGTTATAAGAACCTAACCCGTCTTGGATATAGGTTCTTCTTGGAGATAATCATGCATGGCGGGTCATCAGTAATCTGGCCACTATAGTTTGCAGACAATAACTTTGAAAGATTGTATGAATGTTAGTGTCTGTGACAGCTCTGTACCTCTGTGATTTCTTCACAGTGATTAATATGACTTGTCTTTTATAATGTTTAAAAAGTTTGTTCATGCCCATTCAATCTCCAGTGGAATATAAAGCCTCATTAAAATGCGTTCAATGAACAGTAAATTGACTTTTCAGGTATATTTCAGGTGTGTTGTACTTCTTTGTTTTACAGAAAAGCGACCGAGAGCAGCGCCAAGAGTCAGTGAGGCTTGCATCTTTCCTAGCTGTGCAGTCGTTTGCTGGTATGTAGTACAGGACATGGCAAAACAATCCCATTGTGATGCCTGATGTTACGGAGCCATCACGGGCCACGGTGAGTGTGCAGCTAATCTGAAGGCCTTTGTGTTGATGCTGTAACCACAGGTTCCCAGTTAAAAAAGGAAGTCCGTTTTTCACAGAGGCCTGTTTGTTGGCAGGGGGAAAAAAATCACTTTCACCTAAGTGATAAAAGCCCATTAATATGGGATGCTGAAGAGTAGGAGGGGGAGATAACAGGAGAGATTGAATAGCTTTCTTTGTCATTGTGCCTGTGTGTATCTGCATTGCAAGTTGATGTTTATCGCTGTTGTCTGTCGAAATAAAAAGGTGTGTTTCCCTTGTCCGGCATTCGGATTCTGTGTGGTGTCGGGGTAAGGTGTGAGGATGGCTGTGCTGATCCATGAAGCGGGAAAGGAAGATGTGGCTTTTTCCACACCATGCCTTTGGGACGTGAAAGTGATACCGATTGGCCTGTGGCCAGACCTTCGGTGCGGATAGACGGTAAGGAAGATCTGTTTCAGTTCTTCTGCTAGTCGAGGCAAAGGTGCAAAGTGCAGTAGGTGGGTGGAAGCCTGCGCTGTCCGGCAAAAAAAGTATTCCCACGATTCGGTGCATATTTACGCATGTGATGGATTTATGCACGGAATTTGAAGTTATGTTTAAATTAGGGTGTCTATCTTATTAAAGTGATGTTTCTGTGCATATTAAGGATGTTATTAAGGTCTTTCTAAGGTTGTTCCTCCTGAATGGTTTTAAAGGAACATCCTTCAAATGTATAGGTAATGTTTGATTTGCCCTCGTGACCATATGAAATCCGCAATGCATGATTCTGAGAAAACAGGGTCCCGTATCAGAATTGTTCCGGAGCTCCCCTTATGAATACAAGACAGGATAAACATGTATGCTTCGCAGTGAGACAGCACCACAAAGGAAATGTTACGGCTGTCATTCAAAACAGGTTTTTTGTGGTCTGCATGTTTCTCTGTGTGTGGAGCATTGAACTGGTCCATAGCCAGAATCTCCGTGAAGAACTCATTCGGGACCTTCTGTAAATGTTTCTCTCATGGCACACAAGATATAGTACATTTCTTATATACACTGCACACATTCAATTAAATTTTAAGATCCAAAACCTTAGGATTGATATGTATCCTCGCACTAATGGTTCGTGCTGGAAGTATTTACCATATACTAAAACCAGACCTGTCTCTGCGCCACTGAGGTTACAGTTTGCTTTATAGTAAAGGGAAATATCTGTAAATAATATAATTGTGTTATTGCCTCCTCCTGTGTCTCTGTTTGTGTACTGTGTACTTTATAAATCTGTTTGTATTACATTTATTTTGTTTGCACTATGTATGTTGTCCTTCCACATTCTTTGTTTGGCACTATATGTATGTTTGTCTGTGCTTTACATACCTTGATGCTGTTTGCATAAGAATTTCCCTCTGGGATCAATAAGGTTTTCCTGATCTAATCTGATTCTCAGTTGTACCTAAATCCTATGGATGAGATAAGTAGAACTGGGGACTGGGATGATGTACATGTATGTTCTTCCTGGACAATAGTCAAGATAAAACGATAACCATCATAGATGTTAAACAAAACATTATCCTGCTTACTGCTGATTTCGTGCCAGGTACAATTTGCACCATCATTCTGTCCAGGTCTTTGGGTCTCCATCATTCAGGAGCAACAGCAAAGTTACAGGAAGCCTTACAGAACACCCTCCACCAGGACTTGTTCATGGAAGACACCAATGGATGCTGGCAACTGGGCGGAATATTCGCGACGACAGGTCTGAGAGCACAGCACAGCACACTGTGTTCTGTACAGTATGCTGAATGCGGTGACTATGTACCAAGGCAAATGTGAGCGGGACGTGTTACTGAGGGGCGCTTGTGGTGATGGGGGGGGGGCTCTTATTTCCAGCTCTAAAAAGGTTTCAGATGTGTCCTCCAGTGTGAGGTTGAGCATTTCAGAACTCATCTTTCCTGTGCGGCAGAGTGAGGAAGAGACCCGTATTGATTGGAAGGTGGGGGGGATGCTAAGGAGGAACATGAAGAGGTGGGAATGCACGCCGGGGGGCATTTACAGCAAGTTGGGGTCGTCGGTTTGTAATTAACACCAGGCAATCTCGTTTGCTCTGAGACGGGGATGGGGCGGTATCGGCAGGGTCGGCCGCCAGCTGGGCTTGCCTCGCGGTTTGGTTGGTTCTGGTGTCAGCCAGAGGGGAGAAGGGATGCAGGGTGCCGAGGGGGGGTGGCAGAGAGGATGGCAGCAAACAAAATCCAGTGATCGGCCTTCATACGTGCCTGTGTTGTGGCGACGGAGCTGCGGAGAAGCCAGCTCTAGACTCTGTAATCATGGAGACTGAATGGGACGCAGGAAGAGGACAGGAGGTGGAGAGGCAGCGGGGGTGGTGGCAGTGGCTGAAAATCCCCGCTTCCCAGGAGTCTATTCTCGTTTTTCCTTTGTCAAGTGTCTTAAAGGGCTGGGTGGCTGCAATGCATCTTTCCTTTAAGGCGGTGATCCTTTGGCACGTTCGCTCGATCAGACAGTCATCTCAGAGCGCATTCAGGGGAGAGGGGGGGTGGCCACGTTGATTCGCAGTTGCCGAGAGCACATCTAAAGCAGTGGGAAACAAAGCGGGAATGCCGTCCAAAGGCGGCCGCTGACTTATGTCATTGTCGGAGAAATTTCCCCGATGATGGATGTGATTTAAGTGACAAAAAATAATCGGATGAGCAAGAAGCAAAAGGCCGCCTGAGCTCACTTAGGCCCCGTGTGGCCTGTGCTGTCCAGGGCGGCCCTGAATGGCCCGCTGGTGCCATGAGTCATCGCTCTGGTGGCGCCCTCCCTCAGGTCTCCCTGGGCCTCGCCCTCTGGCTCACCCCCGGTCATGCCCTCTCACTCACCCCCGTCTCCTCCGTCGCCACCAAACCGCACTCCAAACAAGCCCCCCGTGTCCCCTGGGACGGCTCTTCAAACCTAGCGCCTCGTTAAGCTGCTTCTCTTCTTCTGTCTCTCCTTCACTCCTTGGCTCATTCTCTCTATCTTTCTATGTCTCTCTCTCTCTTTCACTCTCACACACACAACCAACTGGATGATTCACAGCCTTTTCTCATTGCATAATTATTTTTATTATTCATTTTTCAAATGGGGGGGACTTTAACAGTTTACATTCGCCACTTAAACTGTTTGTACAGCTG
This sequence comes from Isichthys henryi, assembly GCA_026776945.1. Classification (NCBI taxonomy): domain Eukaryota; kingdom Metazoa; phylum Chordata; class Actinopteri; order Osteoglossiformes; family Mormyridae; genus Isichthys; species Isichthys henryi. The sequence goes on along the minus strand of JAODJX010000048.1, from coordinate 17,757,145 downwards.
TGTTTTTGAGGAAGGGGTCAGTCCCTTTTGATGGCGAATCCAGTTCCCATAGCAATGAGCCCAGACTGTTTTATTATATGCTAATCAAACTGCTACTTAATACAACACGACAGTCTAAAGTTATGCTTTCTTTTCTAGCCTGATTATAATATGGTTTCCTTTTCCTCACCACTATCCATTTTTTACTCTTAAAAACATTTTCAGTTGTTCCATAAAGATATTAGGAACCTTAAAATCTTTTTTAAAAACTGCTTATATATAGAAGGTAATCGTTAATGATGTTGGGATTTTCTGGTGTTACGTTTGCAGTGTGATTGCGGAAACACTTTTTTGTTGGGATGTTGTCCATTGCCGTTTATTTTTTTTTTTACGAGGATTCAGGGTACCTTTTTTGCTTAATGTACCTAATTCTCGCTTTATCTACTTGGTTTGGCTGTTTTATGGTACTTGTTATACATGTCTAATATAGCCCCTCCCAGGTTATCAAACAGGTTAAATACTCTGAGATAAAGGTCCCAGTCCAGTCCCATTCTGCCAAATTCCCTCCCCCATAGAGAGCATTTGTGGAGAATGTTTTATCTGATGGTCTCTGGCCAAATCTATTTTCCAGGTTGTCATTTTGGTGGGGGCGGGGGCATTGCTGTGGGTGTGTCAATGTTGATGCTGGCCTGTCATTTGAACCCCAGAATTCCCCCCCAATCACGGCCGAGCCTCCCAGCAGCTGCTGAACATTAGGGCTGTCCTGTTGACCCTTGACCTCTTTCTCTCCTAAGTTCATTCTAGAAAAACACCTTAATGAGGGGTTTACTAGCCCAATTGGAGGTTCTATTAAAATGTATTAGTGGGTCTGTAGAGATGCTAGGGAGGCTGGGGGGCAGGGGGGGCGGAGTGGAGAAAGAGGGTTTTTGGTGTTTGAAACTGAAGGAAACAATTAGCACACATGACCACGAGTTCAGTGGGCTCTAAGCCAGCTTCTCGGGAATATAAAAAGGCGAAACTACTTCCAGATTATATTGCATCTTACCCTGACATGCTGTAGTGGTCTGTCTCCATGTTTGAGCATGTCGGAAGACCATGCAGCCATCGGCGATCGAGGGAATCATACCAGCGACTGGGAAGGTCTTCCTAAACCCGACGAGAACCTGTGGAGGGCACAGATCTGTCACCAAAACATCTACGGATAAACCCAACCAGACTGAAACATGATGAAATATTTAACTTTTAATTTGCCCGTATTTATTGGACTGAAATATTTAAGCCTTATTGATGTGTTTGACAGAATTTAGTAGATATGATTGTACCCCAAGGCCACTGATGGCTTCTCGAAACTTTACCCTCGTTGGCTGAAGTGTTGTCTATTTACTGCTGCTCGCTCTGTATGCTTGGGTGGCTTATTTAACTAATTACCACCACACCTATTGGTTCACAGGTGGACCAGACTCACCAAATTGAGTCAGCTTCAGTTTGGTGAGGGGCTGCTGCTGTATGATGGCTCATGGATTGGCTCTCAAACTTCTTGTTTGGATCCCCCACCCCAAGAAACATTGGTTAAGTTTCCCTACTGACCGTCTATTTTTCCCCAAGGTCCAAGCTTCAGGAGAAACAGGGGTCCAGAACAAGGGGGAGGTGGTTCCCGACAATAAAATTAGCTAGTGATAAAATTTGCTGAGCCAACGAAAAAGAATCTTGCAGCCCCTCCCACAGTTTGATAGTCACCGGACTAGAGATGTTGGATTTGCTCAAGGGCGGAATCTGGGATGTAAGTAGCCGAGAGACAGGTTAGGCATTCGAGGAGATTGCTAGTGCTATGGTGAAACTGCCGTCTCTGGATTCTGCTCTGCGTTCAAAGGGATGCGGGAGATGTTCCCTTCCCATTGTGTGTCTCATTCTGATGGTGGGAACACAGACGATGCATCTTTCCGTAGCATGTTCTGTTCCCGCTCCCCCCTTCCCACATGTGTTCTGTATGAGTTCTGCGGTGAACATGCTCTTCCCGATAGTCTGCTTTTGATTCCAGACTCTCATAAATCATCATTCAAATTTGCCTATGAATTAGATGGTGCGGGACAGCTTGGAGCTTGGGGGTGGGAGGGATCATGGGAGAACAGCACTTAGGCGGTGAGGGGGGGTGATGGGGGTGATGCAGGGAACCGCCCCAGTGGTTTTTTTTTACGGGAAATGGATTGGTTTCCCAGGGTTATGAGACCAGTAGCCACTGGTTTTAAAGGGCTGTTTCCACCTACCACTGCATTACACCTCACATTCTGTACGGTACATTTGTGTCATCAATGTTTGTCTTTTTATTCCCGCGCCATGCTCTAAACTCAAGACTGTGTGTAGTGTCAAGACTCTAGACATTGATTAGAGGGCACTGTCACCCACCAATAGCCTCTCAGCGACAGCTGCGACTTTCATATTTGATTTTTCTTTATCTGTGTATAGCCTTCATGCTGGAGGTTCTGCCACAGGTGAGGAACATTGAAAGCCGTTTAAGTTATGCTAAAGTAACACTTTTGTTTTTTTAGGATAGACACATCATAGCGTCTTTGGCACGCCGTTAATTCCTTGACTTGCTTGCATTTGTTTTACACTTCATGAGATTTCTAATTAACAGCCTTTCGGTTGTAATTGCCTTGCTGTATGCAAAAAATAATATTAGATATTGTTGGTATGTATGTAGCTCTTCTGCTGAATATTCCAGTTCTATATTTTTGTAACATGTTTGGTGTTTGAATGAAAAGCACTGCCTATGATTTACCTTTGTGAAAATCAGAATGAGAAGTTTTCTATTCCATCCATTTTTCTCTAACTGCTTGTCTAGAGCTTATCCCAGAGGCCACAGGTGCAAGGCAGGAAAAACCGAGGATGGGACACCAACTCATCGCAGGGCACACTCACATGCCATCCACTCTCACACACACACATTTATGGGCAATTTGGTAACTCCAATTAACCTGAGCATGTTTTTGGACTATGGGGGGAAACCAGAGTACCCAGAACAAAACCCCACAACAACATGGGGAGAACAACATGCAAACTCCACACACGGAACTCCTGGTAGAGGCTCAAACCCTGGTGCCAGAAGCAGAAGGCAACAGTGCTAACCACTGCAGCACCATGCTGTTACAAAGAACCAACAAGAAGCTGCTGTTATTTGACCCGACATGCTGAGACATCCTCCCAGAAATCAAAAGTTGTTTATGGTTGCCATTATGTCACATTTTTTCCCTCAACATAGTATTTTTGTCACTGAAGGGCTGCCAGGGGTATAAAAACAGAATACGGTACTTTATATGTAATCATCTGATTTTCTTCTTTACTGGTTATTAGCTGATTTGACCATTTGAGCCCATCAGAGAGCAGGAAGTTGGGGTTCATTTAGGGTGCTGCTGTGACTCGTGTGACTTTCTTCTGCAAAAATTGATGGCGGATCTGTTTCTCAGTGGAGAACACCATTCAGCCCACATGCCTGGGCATCTTCCAGCCCACAGAACATTATGGTGCTGTAGATTTCCGCAAGTCACTTCAGAGTCAGCTTGGGTTGAGGGTACAAGAAATTCTGTATGTGGCTTGGAGAGGATCTACTTCCTTGTTCCAATTACCAAGGAACATGACTGACAGTTTCAGAGTGGTGTCAACATGTCATGACTGAAAACATGACCTTAGAACTCAATGATCTTGCGACTGCAATGTAGTATTAGTGTTGCTGGTTTCATTGGAATACATCAAGCATTTTTAAGCAAATAATCAATCTAAAAAGATGCTTGACTTCAATCTCTAGGAACTTGTGCAGATTGTACAATAGATGAGAATGCAAGCTTAAACTTAAGTTAAATATCTTTTCATGTTAAAAGTCAGGGAGTAGGGTCTGGTGTCCCAGTGACATTCAGAGAAGCACAGGAACCCACATCCACCTCAGTGTCAGGTCCCTTCATCAGTTGTTCATTCCCAAATGTGTCGATGAATGGAAAGGATGGAAAAATGAGAAAATGTTGCATCATGCGTTTGCAGATCTAGATTAAAAACATGCTTTGCTGTTGATTTATGACTGAGTGGGCAGCTCAGAGGTGGGCCGGGCCGGGCCGGCACTAAGGCCCTCGGCGTGTCCTCCGGAGGGGCAGGAGGCATTTAGGGTCCATCACACTTGCTGTTCCCTGTTTCCTGTATATCACTGGAAGCGTGGGATTGGCGGAAACGGGACAGTATTGTAATGACATCGAGAGTGGATCGGTGAAAGATTCTCACGCGACCTTTTAGGTTTCCGTTCTTGCTTTACGAGCCAGGTAGCCATTCCTCTTTGTGCTGAACCATGGAAAATGGCCGACACGAAGGGCCTACATGTGTGCCTGTCTTTCACTGTGCTGTCTTTATAGCTGCCTTGAGATCTGAGGGATTTCCAGTATAACATGGAGCATGGTGTTACTGGTCTGTTACATGTACTGCTGAGCAGGAGATTTTGACAGACGACAGACTTTTCTTCTCACATTCGCAGTAATTTGTAATGAGCATACAGGCCCCCTTCGGCCCCCTCTGACTCACACCCACACCCCCCACAGACACGCCAGCACTGACACCATCACAGACACTTATACCTACATGCCCACCACATACCCTTGCTTCCTGAAGGCACGACCAGGCACGACCAGCTGGGCTGTTCAAGGCAGACCACAGGCAGCTCTAGGCCCGATATAGCGACTTCAGCCCCCACAATTATTCTAAAGCCATTTAGAGGTGTGCACCTTATTTTAGTCTACATTTCATACCTCGCTCTTCATTTTCCAAACTATCCCGGAAGCAATGGGCACGAGGCAGGGAACAACCCAAGATGGCCAGCCTATCGCAGGGCACACTCACACACCATTCACTCACACATGCATACCTACGGGCAATTTAGCAAGTCCAATTAGCCTCAGCAGTGGGGGGAAACCGGAGTACCCAGAGGAAACCCCACGACAACATGAGGAGACCATGCAAACTCCACACACATGTAACCCAGGCGGAGACTCGAACCCGGGTGTGCAACAGTGCTAACCACTGCACCACCATGCCGCCCCCGCTTAATTAATCCCTGTGGAAAAATTCTCTTTTCACATACCCCATCTTGCTCTCCTTGGGACACACAGACAGGTAATCTTGGGGGGGGGGGGGGTCACAGCACAGGGGCAACAGACAGTGGTCTATCCGGCAATGGCC
>JAODJX010000048.1:17707227-17721934 GCA_026776945.1 Isichthys henryi | reverse complement strand
GGGGGGGGTGTTGGCTTTAGTAGCTGAATGTGATGGGGGTGAGCAAGCTCTGACCCCCCGAATCACACCACTCCCCAACCAAACTTCCCATTACTACTTGTCACAAAATGCTGATGCTTGGAAGATTATGGAAAGAGGCAGTTTGTCAGCTGTCACAGCACATGTGTGTCATTCAAAACACATCACCGGGAGCAAGGGATTCTGGGACCAGCAATTGAAAGTTGTAGTAGGACAACCAATTATTACATAGTTATCAAAAGCTCTTGATAGATGTTTGTAGAGCTGAGTAATGAGAATGTGCAGATGAATCGCTTTAAAAGAGAATGGAATAGTTTTGAAAAGATGTAGGCAAAACCTGGAAATTATTTCATCATAGGTCTGAAGTCAGAGAGAAAATTATTTTTGAGTCAGGAATTTCAGTTTTAAGCGTTGTCTTGGAGAAATACGAATTAATACGGACTTTAGCCCCCTCTGGTGGGTGGTAATATTCACAAACTTTATTCATTTTACAATAATGCGTTTGGCGTGTTATTGCATGTGTACTTAACGATATTTTGCATATATTTAATCAGAATCTGCGGCAGACAAACAGTTTTTCAACAGGATGCCTCTTCTTTCACGCTCTCCAGACAATTAAAATACGGCGCTATACATAAAGCAGAATTACACCATATAGAAGCGTATACACCATTTTGTCTGCGTCTAAAACAGATACATCTTCTTAATCTACTTTAACTGTAAACTATTCGTAACCTCTAAGGCATTTATTTCCATTTTGCATGTGGAGTACAAATAAATTGGAGCGGTTACCAAAATACTATACATATATTTTCTACTCCAGCACACGGAGTTTATTGAAGCCCGTCACAATTGCATTTGTTCTACCAAACGTTTTGAACTGAATTTAGAGAGGTGATCCAAAATAATGACAATTACGAAAAACGATGGATGGTGAAATTCTTATAATGAAACCCGACGCGAAGCTACAAAATATATATTAACCAAACAGATTTAATGAAATGCCACAACTTATGCTTTATACGTTAAAATGTGTCTGCGTGTATTCAGTTCTTGCCTTTCTTCTGTCATGCGCAAAATACACACGATTGTCATCATGTGTGGGATTCAACCATGCAGTGACAATCTCCGAATGTCCAATCACTCCACCCTACTCCTGGGCATATATCGGATCTTTAAATGTAATAAAATTGCAGTTTCCTGCAAAATCTATACAGGTCATACTCTTGTAGATTATCAGCATCACATATTCTGTCAGTACTTTACATGTCTGATAAACCTGATCTGTATCTATACGTCATGTTTTCGGTTACTTAGAAAGCAACCCACGAACATGGAGATCAATTAAATCGCGTCTGCATGAAGTAGTAGGCTACTAGTGTACGGTTAAGCCGTAAAGCAGACGAGCGCAAAAGGAAATATGTTTAAACAACAAAAAATTAAATAAAACAGGACAAATGGAATACAGTGCCGTCGGATACATCAAAAATGTCAAAGGCACTCATTTTTGCATATTTATCCGAGTGACTCAACACTAGGACACCGACGGGGTTACATAATGTACTTCACATGAATCAGCAGAAGCGAACTGAGTCTTAATGAGAACCACTGTGCCTCAAATGAAAATGAATGACTCATGTGTACCCGATAAAAGGCATAGTAGCTCGATTGTTCTACCATTTGTTTGGCGTCACAAATTAATCCATGTATCCTTGGTTGTTTATGAATTGTCAATTTTGTCTTTTTCCCAGTTCACAAAAACCAACTAAATCCATAATCATATGCATTTATAAGAGCAAACATAGTTTCAACAGTATAACTATACATTATTTGTACAATCTAGTAAAACGCCCGAAACTTCGTAGAATTTCGGTATTTTATTGTCTTCCATTACAGCTCTTTAGAGATGCCGCTAAAAGTAGCAATTTTCCTTCTGCAGCCGACAGTTTTAATACAGCCTTCGAGTGTCTGTATGAATTTGCCTATGTAAATAAAAAATAGAGGTCAGTGTGCAGTATCGCACGTGATGGAGTAGAAGAATGCCATTAGTAATTGAGTACCACGAGTCTGCACGTAAACGTGTTGTAACATGAAGCTGCAATTCACTGTGCAAAGAAACATTATTTCAGCAAGGCTGGACTGACCATCTGGCATATTTATCGTGGGACCCCGCTCCCGTAGCCACGTAGTAAAACTACGAGTTTTTAAACCCCACCGAGAAGGACCGATCGGTAAGGTTGCCAGACAGCACCGATTTTTAATTACAGTCCACTCATAATCTGCAACAATATAACCCAGCTGTCCATGACAGTGTAGCCAGTCCACTTATTTCAAGTTTTTTTAGGTAGTACTGTATCTTTTGTCAGACCTAATTGGGAAATAGCAGTAGCGCAGTAGGTAACGCCATCGTCCCGAAGCCCCAGCTTAACTCCATGCGGCAGGGTTGCCAAGCTCTCCCGCATCTGGCGTGACATTCACGCTTCCAGACTCACGTAATAGAACTGTTACATACATGTAAATGCATGTGCCCGCAGAATTGTGTCGAACTGAAAATCTCACGCCAGCCAGGTGACCAAAGTTGTCAAACCCTAAAACGGTTTTAATGTTTACTGCCACCTCGGTATTGCCCCTTCTGCACTCCGGGTCCCAATGAGTAAGCTGCGCGCGTCTAGGTGCCTCGCTGCTGGCCAGGTGTACCGTGGACGTGATTTTCGCGCGTGGCCTCGCCTCGTCTCGTCGCCATGCTATTGGTCACGGCTGGCTGAGGCCTCTCGGTGATTGGACGGCACGGTGCCTCGAGCCAGCTGTCAATATTAAGGAACCCAGCATCAGTTTTACCGTCACAGACGAACAGCGGCGGTAGGCGCATGTACGAGAAAGCTGCGCTAAAGTGAGCGGAGAGCCGGGGGGACTGTACACACACACTGGCAATTATAGAAAAATGAGGAAGACATTCATAGCTATGGTACTGACTCACAGGTGAAAACTTGCGAGTGAAAACTAGTAGGTTTTATTTTTAAAGCCCGTAAAAGTATTCTGGGAAAAAAACAAAAGCGAAGCTGTTTAATTTGAAACGCTTACAGCTGTTGAACAAGTACATCGTTACTAGGCTAAAAATCTCACCAGAAGCGTCGACAGAGCGTCGGTTTCGCTTGGAAAAATGTCCAGAAAAAAGACCGTGAAAGGCAAAAGTAGCACTAGCAGCCCAACGGCAGCCACTTCGAAGAGCAAAGAAAACGGGACGCCGGGGAAAAGCATCTGCACGCCCGAGACAACGTCCAATGGAACGGTGCACCCCAGCCGGCCCTCTCTGAGCAATAGCAGCGAGTTTTATGATCTCGCTTTTAAGGTGAGCCACTCGCACTGTACGCTGTTAATGCGGGACCCTGTGCTTCGTTATTGACATCAGTGGAGTAACTTATGGGTGTGGATATAACTTACGTTTTGAAGTACATGCATCCTCCTTGGTTCTAAGTATTGGACTTAGTTAAAGCTCGCTGGAGTTGATCAAAAGGAGTTTTATTATGTTTTTTTCAGGCAGCAAGATGCACAATAATCTCCGCTCAGACTTTGTTGACTGGCGCTGCCGCATCAGCAAACCAGCTTCGATGTTACGCTTTTCTGTCCTTATGATATTGTAATAGCTGGTCTGATAAAGAAAAATGACACGTCAAAAGCAGCGGTGATTATGGCAGTCAAAAATGTGCATTAACTGATGGTTCGTTACCCGTTGCATAGCTGTGTTGTAGTGATGCAGTTTTTTTCTGTGTGTGCCATGGTGCACATGTCTACGGAGTTGATAAGAAATCAACACGTTATTTGGCTTTCTTTTTTGTGTCTAATTTAAATAGTTGTTAATCAAAAGGCGAATGGCCGTGACTCATCTGTGTCAATAAAGATAACCTGCAGCGCACACCGCACCCGGGCGTAGCAGAACGGAGCAGCGCCGCTCGACTAGAGAGAGAGATCCTGTTAATGTTTCCGTCGTCGGTATTATACTAACAACAGGTGGTAATTTTGTGTGGTTCTTTTCTGCACGCGGTGCGAATCCTTTTGTTTTTTTAATGCAAATGTACTCATTTTACTGATTTTGGAAGTTAACAGGTGCTGGAGCCGCTCGCCCTAAATTTTCTTCTCATTTCTGGTCCGAGGTCACTTGCGTCCCAGTAGACCCCTGCAAGCAGTGTCCGAGTTTGCACCATCTTTTGTCATATACCTCCAGCGTTGTCTTCTGAGCAGTGTGGCTGTGTGCTTCCCATGTTGAGATAATTTTGTTATGTACATTTTGGTATTCAGCTTAATAGAAGCTTTTTTTCTGTTGTGCTCCACCTTTTTGACTCTGGGTTAGTTTAATATAAGATGCATACAGTTCTATGCTATGCATTTTCGATGGTGTACTGAAGACTGCGACAGACCCACAGAAATATTCTTGGACCAGCACTGAACGTCAGTTTGGATCATTTAAAAAGAAGAATATCCAGGCATGGTATTATTCCTCCTTAAGCTTGCAAAACGAGCAGACCAGTCGTTTTTGCACGTGGCAGGTATTTTTTTATCCAAGGAGTGAAGACTCCAGAGAGATCAAGCTGGGATCCCCCCCCCATCTTAAACGTTGTGACTGAACGGCCAATCTACACAAGCTGCACCTTCAGTCCAGGCCTTGCAGGGGGCAGCTGATGCGGAACAGCAGAAGTGTCAATTTTCCTGACCGCCGGCCTTGCTTACTCACTGCACACTGCCAGTGGTCCGGTTGGCCACATCTGCAAAACAACCCACCCAGAAGCAGTTAAGCAGTTAAGCCTAAACCTCAATTTTCCGTTCATTTCCATAAGTGAAGCAGACTAAAATGCAAATCATTGCTGGCAGAGGTTCTCAATTGGTTGCCACATGATCAAAGCTTGGGGATGAATGGCTGCTTGCTGTGTTTATGTATTTTTTATCTCAGTGTTTTTAAATCATAGGCTTGAATGTAGCTGTGCATGATCTCTAAAAGGTAGCCGTTGCTTGGTGCCATAAACCAGCTGAACGTTTTTGGGACATGGTGTGCAGTTTAGCTTGACTGGAGTCTCAGATCTCTGGCAAGCTTCCGATAAGGACGGAACAGCTGGGAGACCAACGGCATTTCACAACTCTGGAGCCAGTGGTGATGAATAATGTAAGACAAGGAATGTCCTGGTTAAATAGCTTTCCTGAGATGGATGCGTGTCGGGTTGTGATTTGATTGATATATTCCCCTCCCCTGAGCTTACTGGAACCAGTGTGCTTTCAAGGTTGAATTCCCCATCCCCCAATGAGTAGACCTGGGTGGTTTGAAAGCTACAACCCCCGCAGCAAACCTGATTATGGAATGACAGCATATCTAATCTTCTGGAGCACTGACCTCAACCTCTGGGCCACCATGATCTAACACAAAATTGCTTGGTGCCAATATGCTCGATAGCCAAACAGCATTAGCCTAAAATAAATGGGGAAGTGGAAGCTATGTTTACACTTGCATCTATTTTTTTTTCCTGTAAAGAAATTGCTGTATTATTCACTCGTACGGCGCAAAGGGCAAGAATGTCCCAAGAAATATCAGAATGGCCCTAAAAACTGTGATCAAGGAACAAAAATTTGCCTCCAAGATTTTGGCGGGGGGGGGGGAGATGTACTGTTACATTTAGGCATAATTTTATTTATATTTATATTCATTTAATTTACTTTCCATTTCTGTCCCTGTCACACTCATATGTTCACAGTACGTAGGTACATAACTTTATGTAATGTTACTGTAACCAGGTACGATATACTGCAATGTAATGCTGTTATGATACCTGGCAGTGCCCAGTTATATTTTTTAATAAAGGTGTTCATCCAAAAACAAACAGAGAGATCTCTGCCAGGACCATGGGTATGGATTGTCTGCTTACCTATGGCTTTGCCACACACCTATCAACAACTTTTACAGTCACCTATATATCGAACGTTCACTATATATCGATATTTTCAAAACGAGATATAAGTTGACACAATACCGTTAATACGTTTTATTGTGTGTTAAAAACCAACGGTATTCTTTCCTAGTCGTAAAAAATATAACAGCTTAGGTCATGATGCAGAGATTCCCAGCTAAAATCAACCCATTCAGTAAACATCTCACTTCATAGGTCAGGGAGGTGAACATTTATTGCTACTTGTTTCATTTCCTTTTAAAATATTACTGAATGGCTCACAGGTTTAAAATATTGTAATCTGCGATATTTGTTTTATTTTGTTGAAGAGATTAGTTTGCGTTTTCAGTTGTAAAGCACTGTCTTTATTTTCCCAAATATTTTTAACATCTAAAGAGGATGTTTAAAAAAAGACCATAAACTAGTTCATTTGAAAACCTGGGATGAAGTTTTCATTTTATCTGTAAACTAATGCATCTTAAAATGTGCCCCCAAAATATTGTGATTTTTTTTAGACTGTGGGAACAAAAGTTGCCCCCTACATATATATTTTTTATTTCCTGCACTAATCACATGGTACTGCAGTAAGTAATGAGCCTTTATGCCATTGGGCTCAAACTGAGGCTGAACATGCTGGTTTGATATTTATGTATTTATTTTTGCTGGAGGTGCTGTGAAGTCAGCGTCCATGTGTCTTGATAAGCTTGTCTCTCTCTCTCCGGGCAGGTTATGCTGGTGGGGGACTCTGGGGTGGGGAAGACCTGCCTGTTAGTGCGCTTCAAGGATGGCGCCTTCCTGGCCGGGAGTTTCATCTCCACAGTGGGGATCGACTTCAGGGTATGTGCACACACAGGCACGATGCAGGCACACGGCACATAAAATGAAGGACACGTACTGACTTTTGTATTTTTTGTGTTTAAATTCTTTTTTTTCTGCAGTTTCTTTTTATAGCCCTAACCCTGGCTGTTTATCGGTATGCACACTCAGCCATTCTTGTGTTCTTACGTACCCATTTTACGTCATCTTCCATTACTGAAGTACAGTTCTAATAAGGGCAGAAGTACAGAGGATGGTAAAAATCCCCAGACGTCAAATATCACGGATGCATCGGTCGTGCGTCGCCCTCGGTTTCGCGTCACCATCTTGTGTGTGTAGTTTTTCTCCCACAGTCCAAAGGCATATAGCTAAATGAACTGTGTGTGATATGTAAAATGCTTTGTTAGTTTCTGCATGCTCGCTCTTTGTTTACTATGTGTCTTTAGACAAATTTACTTTCATCACTCAGCACTCTTTGTGTCCCTTCATCCGTTGCTTTGGCCATGTCCTCCTGCCGCATCCTGTTGCTACTGATTAGGAACCACGCATTTCTTAGTGCAAAAGAGGCCAGATAATGTTTGGGCCAGACTGGAGAAATGGCTGCGCAACAAGGCTGAGATGTTTGCCAACAGACACTAGTATCTGTGCAGAGTGACGACTTAATGGGTTTGTTAATGGCTGATTGTTTTAAACTCTGCTCTTTGAACGGTGGCCCTGTTTATGTGTTTGAACCCAAAGTGGTCTGCTTAGCTGCAACTCTTACTGGCGCTGCCGTCTGACGTGGTTGGCGCTGCCGTCTGACGTGGTTGTAATTTTTTTTTACCCTCCCCCTTCTCCATAATTGCCATGTCCTGTGTGCCACTTTCCTGACTGCCCGCTAGCAGTAAAGAATGCGGGTAATTAGGGGCCTCTCTGTAATGATAATACTGTAAATGGCCTTGTTTAGGCAAGGTAAGGAACAGGGCTGCACAGCAGCAGGTGAGATTCCTGATCTCATATTGCTAACCGTGTGTCTATCCGGTTAAAGTGGATGTCTTAAGAGAAAGTGCACCAGGGTAGCTAGTTAATACGTTGAAATTTTCGGAAATATGTTATCTGTGATGCCTTATTTTGAGGCATTTTGCTGCACTCTGTGGCTGAAAGTATGTGGACAAGCAGCTTGTTCAGCGTCTCGTTCTGAGACCATGGGTATAAATTTGATGTCGCTCAGTCCTTTGTTGCTATAATAGCTTCTACTCTTCTGGGGAGGCTTTTCATTGGACGCTGGGACGTGCTGCCGTTCAGGTTGGGTGTTGATGTTGGGTGATCAGGTGCCTGTCTGTGAGCTCCTGTGGTCCTAGCACTTTAACTGAACTTGCTCCCAGACATTTTGACCTTCACAATTACATCACTTGTGGTTGATCAGGACAGCTCTAGTAGGGCAGAAATGGGACGAACTGACTTGTGGGAAAGATGGGGTCCTATAATGGTGCCGGGTGGAAAATCACTTCTGTACAACCATTCATTTGTTTATAGAATTATTCATGAATGGGATGTTAATATCCCTTTGATTATATAGTCTATAATACCCCTGAGCGCCCCCCCCCCCCAGTTCGATGGAGCAGTTCACAAGGGGGGTCTGAAGGAAATACTTAGAAAGAGCCCTCAGTTTTGAATATGCATCTATAGCATCTGTAGGGTAAAGAACATTTAATAACCCATAAAATGAAGGGTACACTTTTACAAGTCTACCCAGCTTGGTTAAAGTTGTTATTCCCAACTTTACACTTGTACAGTAAATGGTATTTGTTTCGGTTCTGATGGACCTGGAGAGGGGAACAGGGTTTGTGTCTCTGCTCTGATTTACCTGTACCGGTCGCATGTTTCTGTCTGTTGTCTCCTGTCGTGTGTCTGCAGGAACAGGATCTATCATGGATTTTCTGTCTGCATGCCTTTGTTGTCTGGCTGTCATCACATTCCATGCTGCTTCAGTTTCTGTGTGTGTGTGTGTTTCCACATCTCAATGCACTTTTATAGGTGTAAGGGAAAGCATAGAACTTCATGCTTTCACTTCTTTACTTTCTGCTGTACCACATTAGTACTGTTGTCTAATAGGCTGTCAGTCTCCTTGCGTTGAGAATCTGTCATTAAGCCCCAAAACCTCCCATTAATTCGGTGCTGGTTTTATCCTGATGTTCAGCTAACAATGAATCAAATGTGGAACTAAAAATCAATTAGGTAGATTCACACTGTGGTCTGCTTGTTTTGTTCCTAGTATTAGTAATAGTTTTGCAGTGCAAACATATTTGTGGTACTAGTAATACGATATAAACTGCAAACAAACAGTAACAGGACCTTATACAGGAACTTGTGTGAAACAGGAGGTGCATGCGTGCGTAATGGGACAGAGGAGAAGAATGTTTATAGACAGGACGACGTTTCAGACGGAGATGAAAGTCCTCTAACAAGCACCTCTGCTGTTCTCAGTATGGATGATGCCTTGATCTCGGCACTTCCAGCCACACCTTCGGATGCATGCTCTTCTCTAGCGGTGATTATGGAGCATGTGAGCATTGGTGTAATTTTAGATCAGCACTCATTAGCACTATCTGCAGATGGAGACAGTGGGACTGTGCGGCGTCACATTCGTGGTGTGACTTTTCTGGGCATCACATGACTAAAGTGCCACTACTCTCATAGTCGGCAATGACACCTGACAATGGATGCAGAGGAACTGGACAAATCTGGCTTTACTTTTGCGTGTTTGGGGTCCGTTCCACAGCATGTGTTTTCAAGACCAGTTACATTCAGATTCTTGCTTGCCCCTTCCTCTGTAGCTTAAAGTTTCACCTGCACCTGGTGTGTATCTCAGCAAATAAGGCATCAGTGCCCATGTCTGGAATTTGTGGGTTCAAATCCCATGGTTGGCGGAGTAGAGATATTGCAGTCGACCTCTTCAACCAGGCTCTAAACCCCTGTAGCTGATCTGGCTCTCTGATCCTCACTTGCATGTCTCTTGGACAAAAGCTTTTGATAATTAATTAAATGTGAATAAATGTAAATGAGACGCAAAACTCCTGCACTATTTCAGCTGGACGGCTGAGTGCAGGACCTACTGGATTTGCCGCATCTGTTTATTGGCTGGGATGCAGTTTTTTTCCATGGCACTGATGCTGTAATGCCCTAAAATAGAGCAATAGTCAGGAGTTATCAATCATACTATTGTTTTATTTTTTGTCTTTTCCTTTATATCATGAAGGCCATTTTTGGGAAACAGTTATTGGTGAGATTGCCTGTATTAAGGCTGCAGGCCTGCATTTTGAAGTGCATGGAAAGTTGAGTTTCCTAATGTGTGAATAAAATGTTTATAAGAAGTCGCGCAGGTTTCACAAATACCCACATGTAGGTGCAGATCAGCAGCTAAGTTATGGTCGCGGATCACTTCAAGCCCTCCCTCTGTATGCAGTGGGGTCTCATCCCTGCGGCAGTCATGCAATGCGGGTACCTATCCTTCCATATGCCGTGATCCTCTAATCGTGCCTTCTTTGACTGTACTTAGTAATTGGTTTCCTCTGTAATTTGGCTCTCTAATATAGACAAGCTGCAGACCTCCTATTGGATAGCTGAGATAAATCAGGTGAGGTAATATCTCCTCGTCTCCATAATTACATCTGGATGCTCTTAATCATGTGGGTCCTGCTGCATGAGGATTACTTTGACAAATACTTCCTTTTTTTTGGGGGGGGGGGGATCTACATGCTCTTCTCTTTGAGGTTGAGTTATACCACACTACACTCTGCTATCCTCAGGTGTTTTGTTAGCAGTGTTGATTCAAAGTCCAGTGGTGTAAATACGATTGTGACAGTCCTCACACAAACAGTGTGCTTTCTCCTGTGTGTGAGATACTCAAGGAGTCGTGAGTGATCTTGTTACTGTATCCTAGCCTAAGCCAGACACCACTGTCAACTGCGTCACAAGATACAGTTGCATCATCATGATAATCTATGGTCAAAACTACCTGCTGACATATCACTGTAATTTTTAGCAATCAACTGCATGCTCAACCCCATCATGTTAATTATCCAAGGGCAAGTGCAAAACGGCCAATGCAATACATATACGCCATTGACAAATCTTTCTGCTCAACAGAAACAAAAACATTCGAGAAATTTGTGCTCTTTCAGAGAATTCGTCTCCAGGCAGGAATAATGCTTGACAGCTCCTAGTTACCATGGTAATCCACTAATGACATGAAACTGCTTGGACCTACGATGAAGGGAATGTTCCTCTCAATTAAACAAGATCACAGGTCATTGTCTGAAAGCTTGGCATGTTGGGTTCTGTCACCTGGAGCCTGGTGAAAGGCAGGAGTGCTAGAGGTTGGAGAAAGGAAGGACAACATGCCCTCTCTGCCTGGCGAACCCAAGGGAACAGACAAAAGCACCTGAAATACTGCCCATTGTGGTTTTGGAAGCCTAGTTTTCCCCCGCTTCCTGCAAAGGAATAAGTTGTGTGAGAGGTTTACCAAAGTCTAATCTTTTTTTTTAACAGACACTGCCCTCCAGACCTTGCTTATTCACGGCCAGTTTCTGGAAAGGAAGGTACCATTCTATTCCATCGCTCAGTGTTGTGTGTTTGCTGGGGTCTGGCAAACAGGTGTGGTAATTTGGCTGGGGTCATATTACCACCTCATGGACCTTTGACCTTTGACCTGAAGCCAAAGCGGCTCTCTGATCCTCCCCATGTTGGTGTTTATTAAGCAGAGTCCCCCGTTAGCCTCACCCAAGACCCTGTAGCATATACATTTTTGCACGGTTAGCATCTTGCTTGTGCACACACACATGCTCACGTGCACGTATGTTTGTATCCACGTCTTTGTGGGGACCGTCCATTAATTTCTAAGAGGAAAAAACGCTGATCCCATGAATGACAATCTTAACCCAACCCTAAGTAACCAAACTATAAAATGTCTTTTGGTGTTTTTAGTTTTTTTATATTGCTGTCACACACACTGAGTTTCTCCTTGTGAGGACTGAAAAAATAGTCCCCACAATGGCAAAATAACAGGTTTTATCACATTGTGAGGACATTTAGTCCCCATAATGTAGCGTGTGTGTATGTATGTGTGTGTGTGTGTGTGTGTGTGTATATATATATATATGTATATGTATATATACACACAAACACGCTCATTCACATTCTATGCTTCACGTATACAAATGCGCCCACATTTCCTCCAGTTACCAGCTTAGGTCCGTTTCAGCTTCAAGACGAAGGCATACGTGGTAGTGAATGAATCCGCAAATCAATATGGCGGTCTGGTGCTCCTCTCCGGATTTGGAGAGTTCAAGCGTGGGCTCTGAGATGGCCGGCGAGAGGCGTCGAGGCAGTGAGGGTACGCCAGGGGCAACACACACTCACTCTGCCTTCCTGTCTGGCTGCGTCACGCTGATGCTTCACACCTCTGCTCATTAAATAGCGCAGCCATTATTTGCAGGACTCGTCTCTGTCTTTATGCAAACCAAAGACCAAAAACACAGGCAAAACTTTTTTTCAACTGTAACACCCCATTATGCATAAGGAATCATGGTATGAAAATATGTCAAGATTAATTTTACAACTAAATGGCAAACTGAGCCTCTCAAAGGCAATTTATTGTAATACCAGAGGTACACTTGAAGAAAAATTAATTTCTGAAAGGTAAGATACACAACAGACTTAGTTAACTTTTACAGTTTTTCTTGGTCTTTCATGAAAGCCATGCTAGTGCTAACTTCAGGTTTTGGTTAGTAGTATCAGAGGCATTCACCTACCATATAGGTTTAGTTCAGGATAATCTGTTACCGAACTAGTTACATGACTGTGAGTGGCTGTACTCTTCAGGGGGGTGGGGGTGCTGCCGCCGTGATGCTTTCAGCTCCTGTCACTACGGCAACTATTCTCCAGCACCACGCTCCGAGTGGTTTGGACTGGAGATCCTTTACTCCATTGCTCGGCAGGTGGCCGGTTCCCCTACAGAGCAGCTTTTCCTCGCTTCCAGTCGGACCATCTCCCATGTGAACGATGACGACTTAAATACTTCTCTGTTCAATGTATTTTTCTAAAGGTGAAGGGCCCACGTGCAACAGTTACCACAGGATATTTAATAAAAACCCTGACTGAGTTATAACTACAATCTTTTTTTTTTTTTTTCCGGACAGCTATGTAGGCTTCATAGTGTCACAGAATGACCATTGTTGTAGATTTTACATTCACCCTTCGGGGGCCTGGTGGGAATCTCCCCAGCTGTCATCCACTGCTAGTGCAGTGGTAGTTAACATCATTATGTAAAACTGGTACATCCTGACTGGGGGGTTCAAACATTTGGAGAGGGCAGGGAGAATCCAAGCAGTTAATGGGGGTGAGGTGAGAAGTAGAGGTTGCGCTTCTCACCCTTGAGCCCCCCCCACTTCTGCTCCCTATGTCTCCACCAGGAGTCATTTAGAGCCTTCAGTCTCAAAAGTCATGTGACTGGTCTTTATTAATCCAAACTGAGCACCACACCAATCAGCATCCTCTCCATTCCCGCGAATCATCTGCAGACTGTCTGTATACAAGGCACGGATTATGAAAGCCTCCCTACCTCTTTCTCTTTGTTCCTCTGTGACTGGACCCCCCCAAGGGAAAAGCAGTTTGTTCCCGACCAAAAGCACACTGACCAGCTAATAGATGTAGGCGCATGTGGGCATTTTAGGTCCAGAAAGTAAGACAGTATAAATCCATACCAAGATTTTGTTTCAACCAACCAGTTGAGTACTCTGTGACTGTACTCAGCTGGTATATAGTCAAATGAAATGTCCACCTCTGGATCAGGGTACTGGAAACTGCACCCTAAGGCCTCCTGTAAGGCTGGGGCAATATACAAAAGGTCCAGATACAAGAGCAGGCATGGACAGACTTGTAGGTGCCTTCATGTCTTGCCTTTTTTGTGAGGGAGACCCTGACAAGGTTTCTCCAAAGGACATACCTAAATTCACTGAAAGAGTAAGCTATGCACAGGCACTGGGTGACATAAGTTTTGGGAAGGAAAAAAAATGTTGCCTATTCTCTGACTAAATCACAAAATCATTTCCCACCTTTAAACACCTTGCTGCAAATCTAATGCATTTTCTTTGAGAAGTTGTCAGCAATGCGTTTTGATGCAGATACCTCCGCCAGTGATGGTTTATGTTTGTGCTACATTTCCACAATATGAAATACATTTTATAAAAGCACTGGTGATGGAACTAATATTGCTGAGTTTAAAGGTTGGACAGAAATAGACAGCAAAGCTATTTCTGTACCAGCCTGAGTGTGGCCACCTTATGAGCAGACCGACCTCACTGACTCTAGCCCTGTGTAGGGATCAACGTCTCTGGGACATTTGGACTCAAACTAGGCTTTGGAGTCTCACTGTGAAGCAGGTTGCTTTGTCTGTCTCCTTTTGGGATTTTTCCCTGCTATTGATCCAGATCCAGGCAGATCTGCCCCCCCCCCCCCGGGACAGGTCAGAAACCTTTCAAAATCACTTCCCCTCACTATCTCCTGAAGGATGTAGGACATGAAAAATATGCAGCCTTAAAGTAAAACTCATCACCTTGATATACTAGCTCAGTCATGGGAATTTTCCCGTTAATTCCCATGTATTCTTGTTAATTGTCATGGAAAGTTTCCAACTTGGAATATTTCCAAAATGACCCAGCTTAACTTCCCATGGAATGGAAACTGTCTGGAAATTTTCCAGAAATTTTCCACCCCTTTGCAACCGTTGTTATGATGGTGGCATTGATAACATGCAATTAATTGCAAGTCAATGGGTATGTGTTTCATTCTAGATGGAGTCTGTCTTATCCAGTCCCTCTTTCAGTGTATACCAGTGGCGATTTCTTTAAGACTGCAAGGGAAGCTCAGCTTCCCCTATAATGTCACAAAATTAATGGTCAAAT
>JAODJX010000048.1:17669989-17683861 GCA_026776945.1 Isichthys henryi | reverse complement strand
ACCTTCATAATGCATTCATAGAACATTCAGTGCACCTTCATAATGTATTCATAGAATATTCAGTACACCTTCATAATACATTCATAGAACATTCGGTACACCTTCATAATGCATTCATAGAACACTGATAACTAGCATATAAATATACCTTAATATTCTAAAATACCTTAGCAGCTTTAATATACATTAATAGCAAACATTATCATATGACTATAATGTTTATCATATAATTTTATTAATGTATATTAGAGTGTTAAGGTATGTTTCCATGCTGCTTATGAATGTTGTGATGCTTTATGAAGGTGCACTGAATGTTCCATGAATGCATTATGAAGGTGCAGTTAATGTAAAGTATTACCATATTCATTATACCCAGATTAGCTTCAGCACCCAGATAAAGGCTTTGTTTAGTGAAAAGTATTTTGCATAAAATCCCACATATATTGCTAGCCAACCGACAAGCACTCAGGTCAATAATGATATGCGTGGCTTGCCAACATTGGTCTAACACAAAGTGTTTGTTTACCCAGCCCATCAGACAGAAGGCATGGAAATTGTTGTACTGTTAAATGCATTACTTTTTTCAATAGAAACGAGGACCATCTTTCCTCATTTTCTGGTGTCTTAGCATAACATAGAGTGAACCAGGCAGAATGGTGGCTCTGAGGTTAGGGCTACGGTTAGGGTTGTGCCCGCAAACGGAAGGTCACTGGTATCAAATCCTGTGAATGCCTGGAGTGATCCTACTCTGTTGGGCCCTTCAGCAAGGCCCTTAACTTGCATTTGCTTTGTCCTGGCTGTGACGCCAATCTACATCCAGCCCTATAAGAAGGTCCTCCAACTTACAGGTAAAATTTGGAGGTTGGTGGCAGGATTGGCACTGCAGTCACTGGAAAAAGACTCACGCTGGTTTATTCGGACTAGTGTGGTGCTGAGGTATCACCCGCTGCACGACTGCACTCCGGTTCTCATCCCTGACGTGGTTCGTTTTGTGGTGGGTGCAGCAACGTGCTGTCAGTACGTGCTCCTTACCTCTTTGTGTATAACATAGATATTCCCATGTTAAAACAAAAAGGGTTGAATGTACTTCTATGACCCTTCCAGGGCTACCATTCTAGTTGTATAGTATTTCTATGCTTGAAGTAGAAGACCCCCCCCCCCCACACACACACAAACACACGCACACACACACCAAGCCCCAGGCATGCTGGGAAATGAATAAAAGTGGCCGAGCCATCTGCTTCTGTGAGGCATCACAGGACGGGCAGTTGTCTTCCTGAAGCTGTGTTTTCTAGGACCTCGTGGGCAGCTGAGACTGTCAGAGGGACAGCGACCAGAAGAAAAACAGTGTGTCTTCCTGTTTCTTAATGCAATTAAAACAAAGAAAGAAATAATAACCTATTGCATAAATCTCTGTATTTATGTAATGTGTATTTATGAGGCGTGATGATGCAAACCATCGCAATGCAAAACCCAACTGCCATCAAGCTCTTTGAGTGCCACTTTGCATGTGGATTTGGGGGAGGGGACCCAGAGATGTCCTGGGTAGCCCCCCTCTTCTGTCAGAGGGCATTAGAGGAGAGTGGGGGTTGTATGGGCACCTTGGCACTCTACAGGTCCTGTCATGTGTCTGCTTAATGAGTGTTAATTAGTGCTAATGAAGACAAAGAGAGTGCCAAAGGTAAACAAGCCCCCACCCCCAACACTTGTTGCAGATGGTTCGCCCCACTGGGGCTTTGGGCTCACAGCTGAACTGTCGCCACCTTCACACACCATTTGGCCAGACTGGGTCTGTGATGGCTGCCTGTTACGGGGGGGTACAGGCGCGTCGTGCTCTAACAGCCAGACATCAGCCTCCAAGGTTAACAGAAGAGGGTCAATCGCAAAGACCTGCAAGAGGGGCGCCGTTTCACTTCGTAGACAGTATTATGGTATGTCGAGCGGTGAACTGAACAGCAGTGTGGTGAGTTTGTATAGCAACCGTAGCCAGGTGTCTCTTGTAGAAGACATTTTGGAATTTCCTGGTCAAACAAACAAAAACAAACAATGAACTCACAGTTCATTAGATAAGACTGAGCCTGAAAAAGCCTGATAATCATAAAGATCTGATCGTTTTGCGTGAAGCTGTAGCAGCTGCTTACTGTTCTGCCGATTTGTCCTTGACTGTAGCAGCATAATGATTCTGGAAAAGCACCCATTGAAGTAGGATCCTTGACAATTGTGTCAAACTGATTGTTGGTTCATCAGCCGGCAATGAGCATGCAAATGCTGCATTTTTAATGCTTTTATTTGTCTTCTAGTTCTCTAGTCTTTTGATGAGCTTTGCACCTTTTTCATACTTTCATCTGCCCTGCTAAGGTTTTCCTGATTGCTACACCATCCATAAAACCAATTTAAAACCCATTTGTATCTCGGCAAAACCCGATGCTCATTTGGTAATCATTACTTTGAAATAATAAATGTGGTTACTGCACATTAACATCTGTTACATGTGAATCAGCCGTTAGTTGATTCAGTGTTAATTTAGAGTGACAGCAAGCTAATTAGTGACAGCACCTTTGCACTTGTTATATGTTAAATGCAGGTGTGTTTTATATAAAATGCTGAATTATTATAATGCTTTTCCTCTGCGCTTTTTTGTACTTCACTCCAGGTCCTCATTAATATCGTGTTTGAGGCTGGTCAGAAGCACAGGCGGTGCAGAGAAATTAACTCAGACAGTGCTGGCCAGTATGGTTGCTTGTCACGGCCGTTTCCTTTACAGAGCGATGGTTTGTGTGGCGCTCTCGATGGTTACAGTCTCCTACCCTGTCTTTCAGTTTCGGTCAGCAGATTCGTTATGCAATTTCCCCTATTAAACAGACATAGCCATCTGGTCCAGGATCAGTGTGTCATCACGACAAGGAGAGAGCATCCAGTTGTTTGTTCGCAGTCCCAGGAGTAGATTCGCCGTGCTCCGCTGCCTCTCTCCCTGAACATGAAGAGCGCTAACACCAGAGTGCGGCCTGCCAGAAATCCATTGGGGCTTGTAGTTCCACCCCCCAGCCTGCGAGTGGCCTGTCGGGCCTGTGTTTCCTTTCATTTTCTGGCAGGAGAGACACATGTGTCGCTGTGAAATCCGACACCTCCCCCTCAGCCCATACTTGTCCCATTAATCCTGTCATCAGAAATCTGCTGTGAAAAATGGCCCACATCATATACATCATATTTCATGTGTGAGCTGTGATTAATCTAATGTTACATGATTAACGACCCTCGGCAGGCAGGTTGTAAGGCTTACCGTTCGTTACTTCCCCGCCCGCAGCCTGATGTTTACCGGCACATTTAGGGTACCTGGCTGTTTGGGGGTCCAGACGTTCTCCTCTGGAGATCTGAGGCTGCTAGCACACTTAGGCTTTTATCCAGCTCTTTAACTGCTACACCACCTGCTGTCCATAGCCTCAGTTGCAACATTCTCCTCACAGACAGGAGCGATTCACGGCACGCTGCGGGAATCTGCCACATTTTGCCTCGGTCCTGTCCCGCGTCCTCTTCATCTGCCGTCGACACAGACTGTCCCAGCATATTCAGCCAGACATACTCAGATCCAGATGGAATTCTTGTTTCTTTCTCTGTCGAGATGCCAGACAAATTTGTGAAATTTGTTATGTCCAGAATTGCTGCTTGATTATCCATCCTGCTTTTACATTTGGATTAGAGAAACCTGGAAATTTACTGGAAATAAATCTCAAGAGACTCAATGCAATTTGTTCTGATGTTAATTCACCTCTGCACACAAACAGGCATAATACTGTTATGCTTTATTCCAGATTTTTATGTAAGTTTTTGACAGTCTGCAACTTTTATAGCTGAACCAAAACACCATTTTCCAGAACTCTGGATATATACCCAAGGGACAGTAATTTGAAGGCATAGATGATTATTCATGTTTACTATATTTAAATTTAGCTTAGTTTGCTATAAGCGTCTCTTGAGATTTTGTCTCCGCATGGGTGGAGCTGGGATTTAGAGGTGAATATTTAGTTAGTTTGTAATGGGAATGAATCACTGGAGTCAGACATCCATCAATTATAACTCCTTGACAGGCAGAATCAATGCTGCTTTTTCAGCAATCACAGCTCCATCACGGGCACTTAACATTTGCGGTTCATTACCATGCAGCTCTGCAAATTGAACATGCATGATAGTGGCTTCCGATACTTTATATGTTGTGACAGGTGATGAGACAGGAACAGCAGAGGGCTTGAGTTCCCAAGAAAGGGCAGCTTATCAGGTCTGTGTGGGGGAGAGAGAAGTCCTGTTAATACAGGTGGAGCTTTGCAGTCTGCAGTGGTGGCCGACCCCCCCGTGAGTGACGACCCTCGGGCTGCAAACCCGTGGCAGCTGGGTTTCTCATTAGCCGCCAGCTATATATAATTGGCGTTGCTCGGCCAGCGTGGCGATGAAGAGGCGCTGTCCGTTCTCGCAGTGCTGAATTAGCGGTGCTCCAGTGAGAGCCAGTGTGGTGCTGATGTGCCCAAGGTCAAGCATCCACCAGCTACAGCAGGCATATACGATATTTAGTCAGAACTGCAGCTTTGACCACGGAATTCATTATGTTCATGGAATTTATATTTATAAGAAGATTAGCAACTTTGTACGCTATGTCGAATATAAGGCAAAAATAAATTAAATATTCTGATGGTCATTATGGTGGATTAAATCTTTTATAAAGAATGTGATGAGGTAATACTAGAGGAAAATAGAGACGTACAAATGATGCCGGAATGAGGCTGGAGGGAAGGGGCTCATCAGCTTTTCTTTGCTCTTTTATTGATCCAACAGGAAGGTACTGTGAGGCAGTTTTCTCTCGACATGCATGCCTTCACTTCCCATGACTCCAGTGTAGCAGGTGTACACATAGGGCCCTCAGCCAATCAGGTGAAGAGGTGTGGCCAAGCTTTGATGACACAATAGCTTTCACCAATATGAATGTCTCATACAAATTCATGGGGGATGTGACAATTTCGCCATTGTCAAATAATATAAATGCCTCAGTTAGAACAGAAGGGTGGTATTTCAGACACCAGGATGAACCCAATTTTTTTTTGCAGTTTTTTTTGTACTTATAAGGGCCGGTGTCTCCATGGAGGCAAATAAAGCTTGTGCAGATGTAACCCAGTGTTCAGTCTCTAACAAGCACTCAGATGGAGCCAAAGAGGAAGCAGACATTTCTTTAGGACTGTCAGCCCTCTCTGCCTCTATATAGACATGCATGGTCGGCAGCTGACTCCTTTGCCCTGTCTGTCGCTGCGTTTTGTTTCTTTAGATATGTGCTGTAGTTTCTCCCCTCGTTCCTTGAGGACCCTTGAATGCATCTCTTTGTTGAGGATAATTACCTGTCTGTGTCAAAGCATCTCCCTGCAGCCGTACCAAGCGCAACACACTTCTGCTTTCAAAGGTAAATTTGTGCAAGAGACAGAAGGTGTGGCTTCTGCACAGACACCAGAGGCCTTTGGGAGGGTCCTCCTCACGTCTAATACTATTAAGTTACCAGTCGGAAACTGGCACTTTTTCAGATGTGATTGAAACTTCAAGGCTTCAGCAGCGTAAAGATCAGGCTCCTACATGCATGAATTGAGTTGTCTAATAATACAAGAATGTAGTAAAAAAATGCAGCAGGATCAGCAAGCGGCTGCTTCTTGGTGTTTTGAGATCTCGCTTCAGGGTGATGGTGCCTTTCTGCCTGCTCTCCACCAGCCGCCTCGTTTACACCCTGCTGATATACTATCTCACGGCCCCTCACACACAGATAGCCATGACTTTTTGGCCGCGGTGTAGGGCACACCCCAGTGTGCTTCACTCACCAAGATACGGTTTGCAGCTCATTTGTGTTATTTCTGATGTATCCTGCCACCTTCTCAAACGGGAGAACCATGCATAGGAAACCTACATTAAACAATCCTGGATCACAGGTAGCAGCCTGTCAGGACTGCAGTTCATAATAATCGCAGAGAAGCCTGGGTTACAGCAGTCAGCTGCGGAGTTCAGCATCCGCCTGCTGGCTTTGACAGGCCATTGATCAGCCCTGAGGACGGACATGATTTCATATCTCAGTCCTCCGAAGCAGCGGATCCCCGATCTGCCGAGACGACGGCCCCCCCATTTCCATGCTAATTCGATGCCTGATTTGCTTGGATTGAAAAGGAAAAGCTCTGTATTTCTTCAGAGGATGGGTCTTAAACTCTGTTTTGGCCTCTGCAGCACCTGATCCTTCACTTCGTCGGTTCCTTTTTCTGTCATTCGGTTCACGCCTGGAAGCAACTTTGCTTTTTTTATTTTTTACGCATTTCCTCCTTGATAATCTGACACCCACTGTCTGTGTACTTCTGTACGAGGTTCATATAAGCAGCAATGGCCAGCGCGGCTCCCATTCCCAGCCCCACGAAGCGGCTCCTTCTGAAGGAGTGCATTATGGGCTATATGCTGGGGAATTTTGTATTTGTACTGTGCATGCTCTCTGACTTCATTGTGTCAGGTGACATCAGCTTCTCTTTATGACAGTGTGTAGCGTCCCACCATTCATTCTGCGTACAGTGAAGAAATGCCGCTTTATCCAGTACAAGCTCAATTTTCTTCGCAATCACTACTCATTAAGCTAATGTATATATACTATATACTAATGTGTGTGTGTCTCTCTATCTCTCTCTCATATATATATATGATTCAGTGCTATTTTAACTTTTAGTACCGGCCATGGGCCTGTGATATGGAAACTGTGAGGATTCAATAAGGAAGGTGCACACGATTCTCAAGACGGCTATGGCGGCGGTGCAACCCATTGTGCAGACCATTAAGGAGAGTGCGACACTCACAAATGCCAGACAAAACTAACATCATCCAACTGAATCTTGGGAATCGTTTGAATTGCACCATTAAAATTTCCACAGGTAAAAATGGTAAGTTGCTCTGGAAACCTTGAGAAAATGATAATCTTTACCCATCTCCTGCCCTTTGATTTTTTTTTCACGTCTTCTAGTGCTGATCCCATTACCCTATATACAAAGAGGTGATTCCTTTTTTTCAGTTTCAGCACAGCCCTTGTTCTCCATCCATCCACTAAGCGTTTGTTTTTGTCAGGCTAGTAGGGACCTGGATCCTCTGCCAGGTACCACTGGGCACAAGGTGGGGGAACCCCCAGGGTGGGATGCAAACTGGTCATTCGCCCCCATTAGGTTAGACAGTCTGGTTTTCAGGTCAATGATCTCCGTCTGGCGCAGAGTCCGGCCGGACGCTTATTTTTTGTCCTCTTCACTATATAATTTGGACACCCTTTATTTTCCTCCATTTCCTGCATAAATAATTAATTTCACAGTACGATAAATTTAAATGATTTTATTACTAAATGCAAAGCTTCCACTGGGGGGAAGAAAATAGTCAGTTTCAGTTACATTAACAAAAATGAACGAGCACAGTACCTGGATGACATTGTCAAGTTTAGCGGAGGCATGATAAATCCTGTTATTTACTCGGTGCACAGAGAGGACACACACACACACACATGGAGGACACACACACAGAGCAGAGGCAGCATTCTTACCCGGAAGTGTGAGGCAACAGTGCCGACCACTGAGCCACTGTGACGTCTCTATTTTCTGACAGGTTGTTTTCAGCATAGTATAAGTTTGCTGCCATGTTCACTTATGATGCATGAACACACAGACTCACAAATCACACACAGACTCATCACCAGCCTCTCCAGTGGTCCTGATGGTGGTGATGAGGACTAGGGCACATCAGAGGCGTCTGGCTTCAAAAGCATCCCAGCTGAGTTCCTCTTTAGTGTGTGCTCACATTGTTAACTTTACCAGCAATTACTGCTCTTGGCTTTTCTTTGTGAAACTTCATTCAGGTCCATCAGAGCGCAGAAGCCATACACCCTCATTTTATTTGTTTTATGTACATATGCATTTATGCAACAGTTAATAATCGCGGTTCCATCAGAGATGCATTGGCCGAGTGATGTTACTCAGTGCATCCGGTGTGCAATTAGGATTTGTTGAGGAGTCTGATATCTTGTGGGTAAAAAGTGTCCCTCTATCTTGTGATCTGAGTGTTTATCATGCTGCACCATCTGCCAGATCTGAGGAGAGTGACTGGCGTCTTTTTTGATGCATTTGTGGGGCAGTGTGTGGTGTAAGTGTCTGCCGCAAGGTTTCTACAGGTGGCGAACTAAGCAGCTTCTATATCAGGATGTTATGCAACCAGCAAGAATGGACTCCCTAGTGCATCTGTAAGATTTTATATAATTGGGCATTAAATGCACTAATAGGATTTAAAACATTAGTATTGCCTTGTGCTTTAGGAAATGGATTGAAAATGCATGAGAGTCCTGTCATCATTTGGTGGAGTGGGGATTTAATACAGTCCACCAAACATCCCTACAGAGGACTCAACATTCATTTAAATGTTTTAATCATGCCTCGGGGGTGCGTTTGATTTTTAATTTAAAAGTAGTCAGATCTAACAGAAAGTTAGTAGATTGTCAGATGAGAGACGAGGCGATATCAGGAATTCTTCTGAGCAGTGATTACATTTGCCAGTGGCGATACTTGTGTATTCGTGGGCTCACTGCCTGTCCCCTTGCTTTTCAATAAGTACAACAGCCATATTTGTATGTGTCTTCCACATGAACCCACTGACTGCAACAGCATTTCAGTTATGGTAGCATAAATACAAGCGGATAAGGAGATTCTGTTCAGAGTTTCTGTGTGACTGTTATCTAAAAGTCACAGTCTGCCTGTGAGCTCGGTTTGACTCATCGGCTCTGTACCTGCACTCAGCATAACGGCGTTAAAGTTAAAGCTGAAAATGAAAGGTCATTTGCATAACATTATTCATTGTTGTTCTGTTCTGATGATTTTGCAGATTTTTCTTTTGACAACGGGCCCAGTCTACCGCTGCTACTGGAATGCTGGTTATTTCTTACTGGTGGGTGGATAAGCTGTAGAATTTCTAGTGAAGATTCTGGGTACATGTACACTGGGTTACGCAGACATCTATGTATGTGCTCAGTGCATTAATGTGTATGTATTCATTAATTAATACATTGTACTAATGAGGTCCAGTTAGCCCACTTAAGTGGGATTGATGTGAAATATATTTGGTTGTGGGTGAAGCCAGTAGGTTGCAGTGGAGCAGAGAGATGTTGGGTGGGCAGGTTATCGGGGAGCGGCTCAGTCTTGGCAAGTCTACAGGTGGTAGTATCATTGCATAATCTCAAACTCTGCCACGGCAGGCGACATCCAGTATCGCAGATTTTCAATAGTTTTTTCGAGTTGCCTTTGCTCTATTCAGCTGGAGCTATTTCTTTTAAGCTCAGTTTGGATGGGAAGAAACATTCAACATTTGCGCAGCTGCCGTATGTCAGAATATCCTCAGGACTAAATTGCACGTTTTCTTACATTATTGGTGAGAATCTCTATTAGAATTATTTCTGTCCATCGTCTCTGCCTTTATTATTGCAAACTGTATAAACTGGAGCCACGTCGTCTTGTCTCACTGTGTCCAGGTGTATAGCTGAGATGACAATAAACTTCACTTTGATTTTGACTCTGACATCCCACACCAAATAACTTCATTTCAGTTGTGGTCATCTGGCCGGCATCTAAAGAAAGTATATGATCATTTTCCAGCCACCCAACACAGTTGAAGTGTCATCAAAAGTGAAAGATGTCCTTAATTTTTTTAATTTTGTTTTTCAAAATCACTGTTATATGTTTTACCAAAGGAGAGCTGGAAAAAAACACTCAAAATAAAGAAATATCAGTCGGGGGGGTAGATGGCTGTTTTGTTCAGCAATGAGCACATAGAGAAAATCGACGTTTAGCGACTTACTCATTTATCACTGATCCCTTCCAGATCATGATACGAGCAACATAACGTCATCGCAGTTCAAATTGATGAATTGCTCATAATAGGGGAAAGTTTCGTGGCCTGGGACCCGGGTTCGAGTCTCCGCCATGCCTCCATGTGTGTGGAGTTTGCATGTTCTCCCCATGTCGTCGTGGGGTTTCCTCCAGGTTCTCCGGTTTCTCCCCACAGTCCAAAAACATGCTGAGGCTAATTGAAGTTACCTAATTTTTGTGTGTCTGTGTGAATTGTTAGGTTTATATTACATTCTTGGGGACCAAATGTCCTCCATAATGTAATAAAAACCTGTTTTTTTGATGTTGTGAGGACGATTTTCAGGTCCCCACAAAGATCTGTGAATGTAATCAAAAAAGTAAAAATGCCAAAAGTCTCGTATTTTGTTTGGTTACTTATGGTTAAGGTTAGGGCTGGGTAGGGGTTAAGGTTGCCATGTTGGGATTAGAGTTTTCCCCATAAAAATGAATGGAGAGTCCCTACAAAGATATAATTACAAACCTGTCTATGTGTGTGTGGGTTTGAGCCCCACCCTGGGTTATTCCCTGTCTTGCACCCATAGCACCTGGCATAGACTCCGGACCCACACTACCTTGAATAGGTCAAGTGGGTACAGAGAATGGATGGGGGTTAGTTTCTGCAGAGATTTGGTATAACGGAGGTGTTGTGTAAGTTAGGCCCATCATCTCCAGTGTAGAGTCATGGTGGTCAGCGTAGGGTACAAGGCAGGGGACACTCTGAAAAGAATGGCAGTCTATCACACGATGGCCAATTTAGGGATGCCAGTGTCAGACTGTGGGAGGAATCCAGATTCCTCAGCAGACACCCTGGATGCAAAAAATGTGGGACCCAGGATTTCATAAATGCCACTATACACAGTTAGCGACTGCTGCCACTACAGCCTTAGAAAGGCACGACGTGAGCAGGCTACCATTCATCACCAGTTTACCGCGCCGTCGGTGTGCGTGCATCCTTAAATGCAGAGAACCGCGTTTAAAAGAGAGAGAGGGGTAAGGAAAGCCAGCTGGGTGACAGCAGCTGGAAAAGAAAGAGCATCAGTAATAGGCAGCACCTCAGAAGGCGATAAATAATGTAGGAGAGCTCCGCTTGAACCCGCTGGATCCGGCCTCGCTTCTCAGCGGATGCCCACCTCCCCGAAGCAGGCGCGTCTGCCAGGGCAGAGATGGTAACAGAAAACTTCTCGCTGCTGCTTACCTCTACTCTTCCTGGCACGCAGTCAGTGAGAAATGAGCAGGACCGGAGAGATGGAAAAAAGACAGAAAGACTGACAAAATGCCTGCACCCATTCGGTGTAGCTATGGGGACTGGCTGCGTTTCAGATGTGACTTTACCCGTGTGATGCACACCTGCCAAGTGACACACGTGCGCAATCGGCATCCATGCGTATCTGCAACCCCTAAAACAAGAGCGAGGCCGTGTTCCACAGACGCGCAGAGTTCCCGCTGCCTTTGAAACTGGGAAACGGTGACTATTTTGGGCGTATGATTCAGAACCGAGGTGCCTTGAATTTGACTGCAGGGCTTTGCATGCAGCCGTGCCAAACTCATAAAAATAACAGGCAGATTGATGTAGAAGTGAGTCGCAGCGAATGGGGTAATGAGGCTGGTTTGCATCCGCTTCTGGTGCGGGATAACAGCGCCTGGCCTGAAAGGTCAGTGCTGTGCTTTTAACTCTGACGCCGTTTTGGGGAATGCCCTTCAGTGGCTGTTGCACGTATGGGGAACCCCAATCCTCACAAATACTTGGGCTCCTCAGCCCACCCCAAGCATCCCAGGCATTGGTACACAACCTGGACAATAGCTTCACAAGTAAAGCATTGCCTTATGAACACCACAGGTTGTTGGCCCAAATTCCCAGAAGCACATGCAAATTGTAAGCCTGCCCTCTGCTGTCAGTTGTTTTGTATAAAAGCAATACCTTGAGAATGGCGGTGCTCGGAAACCGAAGCCCCGATAACGGTAATCTGTCGTCTCACATCCTGCTCCCCGAGCGGCCTGCTTGGGCTCGGGCTCGGGCACGAGCGTGGGCCGTGCCCTCATTTCAGGAAGAGGAGCGAGCGCGGCGCTGCCTCTGTCCTCGTAAATTACCTCATTGTCATAATTGCTCAGTTGCTTAACAGATGCTGTTATCCCAGAGAAGCCTCTGTACATCAGTAACTAGGTTACTGATGCAATTACAAGTTACAAACTCATTACGCTCAGTCATATTTCTCAGAATGGAGGTGCCAGATAATTATTTTGCGAGCTGTGCTAAACACACGAAACTGATGAGGGCAAAATGAATATCATCTCAAATGGACTGTGGCCAAACTGTCTGCTGCCCAGTGTGACTGATGGATTGCCTCTGCTAAGTTATTAATTACAATAATCTAGTCTATACCTAGACTTTTTTCCCTCCTTGTAAAGAGACTTTGGGTTTTTGAAAGGCGCTATATAAATGTAATTATTATTATATTGTTATAATTCTAAGATTTTACCCTTAGGGGAGGGGCATAGCCCCCTGGAGAGTTGCCAATTTCTGAAGAAATGTAGAAAGATAAATTTTCTGGGGGTGGCTGAGACAAAAACACCCCCAAAGGGTGTGGAACAGACTACGGTGTTTAATCTGCATCGGGTAGCCATCCGTCTGGAATAGGTGTCGCACTGGGGTTTGCAGAAGGACGGTACATGAAGGAGGTGTGGTGCCTACCTGTACCCTCAGAGAGTGATGGGTGACTCCACTTGGAGGGAGATGAGGCCACAGCAGCTGGACTCCTCTCACCTGCAGAATGGGAAGCGGCAAAATGAAACCAATGTGAAATCAAGCATGATTTCCTGGCCAATTACAGACGAGATTCCCACTGGAAGATACCAGTTCATTGTCCTTAATTCCCTCTGGTGTGGTACAAATTCACGTAATGCAAACAGAATCATCAGGCACAGATATTCATTTATTTCCACGGTTGTTTTTACAGAGTGGCTCCTGTTTGTGTGCTTCGCACTGCGAATGTCTGCAGTGGCTGACCGCTTCTTGTGATGCTGTGCAGTTCCAAGCAGTCGGCAGCGGTGAAACGGAGCTGTGGACCTCAAGGGGTTAAAATGGCTGCCTTTGTTCTTCCTGTCTCTTCTTCCTCTGATGTAGAGCAGTCCCTACACATCTAAATAATTCAAATGCAGATCTGGCATCTCCAAAGGCCTGTGTTTATTTAGCATTAACAAGGTCCACGTAGCTGGTGTTATAATTAGCAGTTAATCACAGGCCTCAGACGCATGTGGGCTATCGGCGCGATCGCAGGCTGCCGCAGAGGAAGCCGGAATTAAAATGGCTGCTCATTTTCCCCTTCTTTGTGCACGTTGCATATTAAAAGCTGTCCACTGGCTTTATCAGATGTCTTTTTCTTCTTCTCCAGGCAAACTCAAATCTAACCGGTAATGTGAAGCCACTTGGCGGCCTTGAAGAGGGCATGCGCTCGTGTTGCTCTGTTATTTTCGACGTGCTACCTACTGCCATCCATCAAAACAAAAGAAACCCTTTAGCTGTCCAGAGACCGAAGCGCCTGTCACTTTGTTAGCCTCTCTGATCCGTGTGAAGTGGCCAGATCCACAGTATGCTGGTAATCTGGATGTCGGGGAGACGGCTGCTTCACGGCAGGCTGTCTGAACAGCCCAGATAAGTCTCAGAATCGAGTCGGCGAGTAGAGGTGGAAAGTTCAGGTCCAGAAAGTACAAATCCAGACCAATGTTTTGTGACTGTGACTCTTTATACTCAATTGGTTGGCTGAAGCAAAATCTTGGTCTGGATTTAGGCTTTCTGGACCTGGACTTTCTGCCTGTCGGTGAGCAGTCTCCCCCAGCAGAGGGGCCCATACCCTGGATGTGACACATCAATTCCTACTTGGGAGTTTTTGGTTCCTCTCCTCCGCTGTCATCTGGCTTTCTCTGTCATTTTTCCATTATCACTAGTTCT
>JAODJX010000048.1:17659303-17669898 GCA_026776945.1 Isichthys henryi | reverse complement strand
GCGCATTGGGGCAACCTTGTTGTGAAAAGCGCTATATAAAAATAAATTGAATTGAATTGAATTGAATGGGCCTGATCCCCGCTGACACAGCAGCCATGTTCAGGCTGACCTCGACCCGCACACGCCTGTCCCCGCCCCGCACACGCCTGTCTCCGCCCCGCAGACGCCTGTCCCCTCCTTTGGCCGCTGCACAGAGCTGCCAAGTAACATTGTATCCAGCAGCCTCCTGCTTATCTTCTCTGTGAAATTTCTC
Source organism: Isichthys henryi (assembly GCA_026776945.1). Classification (NCBI taxonomy): domain Eukaryota; kingdom Metazoa; phylum Chordata; class Actinopteri; order Osteoglossiformes; family Mormyridae; genus Isichthys; species Isichthys henryi. Next base: position 17,669,645 of record JAODJX010000048.1, on the reverse strand, counting down.
TATTTGCCTGCTCTCCACCAGAGGAACCTCGGCGCTCGGGTACTGTGGTAAACTTAGCCCTGCATGGCGTTAGCTCATGTATGTCCTGCCCTGACATCACTCGGACATTTCAACTTAATTCAGTACTGAAGATGTTCTTAAATCAGCAACATGAAAAGAAGTGATTTATTACAGCTGTCGATATAGTTTTTCTTTTCCTTTTTATCTTCCATATGGAAATGTTTTCATCTCATATTTAATGACAGAGCTTTCTTCTATGTATCACATTGGAATAAAAAAAAAAACATATGTCCTCAGTCATATGAGTCACAGCCTTCAGAAATCCACCCAAAGTGACGTCTGTCCCGTGGGACGTGTCATTTGCGGGGGCTGGGATTCTTAAACCTCTGAAACACGCCAAGAAATGGAAAAAAAAAAACTACTTTGGCCTTTCGACATTCTTTTCTGTCATGCCAATTACTTCTAGCAGCCAAACAGAATGCCGGTCACACAAGTTTTGACTCATAGCATATACTGTAGACGCACATGGTGGCTCCCAGTATTCGTCACCTTGATATCTTTAGCTGAGCTCAAAGGAAAACATGCCTATGAAAAACCTACAGCTCAAAGGTGAGATGAAGCCACCATCTGTGTCAATGAAAAACAGCTCAGAGCTAAATGTAAAGGATGTTTATCATCCTTATAGGATGTCAGCTGGCTTTATTGTCGTGGACTGCCTTTCACTGGTGTGAGGCTTGGGGATGTCAGGTTGACACCTGTATTAAAACTGCAGGTCCTAGTGACTGTGGAGTTTAGTGTGGAGAGACCATGCACCGTGGCTGCTGGAGTCCAAAAGCTCACTTCCCTGAGCGCCAAGAACTGACCCTGCAGCACGTGATTGGCTTAATAATTTAATCTTGGAATGTGATTGGTCAGACAGTTTGCAATGGCAAACAGGTATGTATTTCCTATATACATGCCTGTTTATATGACACACACATACTCATGTATTCAGCCAACTTGTAGTGTTTTGCTTCTACAAAAGTCTGACAAACACTTGATGTACAGAGACATAATTAGTCGCAAGTTTTTGAAAACTAGAATTTAAAAATTGTGTTACGTGGATGATTGTTTGAAAAGGAAATCTATTTTTGAGAAGGGCCCGTGGCCCTGTTAGCAGACAGTCAGCACAAATAAGGGCGCCAGCGGCTGCCTGGGGCTGTGTGATACAGAAGACGGATCCCCGCTTTCCTGCTAATGGTGCGTCTGGAACTTGGGGCCACGGAGCATCGGGGCCGGCAGCCGAGCGATTAGCCTGCTGCACGCTGCCTGTGGTGCTGGCTTCCGCCTCATTAATGCCAGTGTGGAATTGCCTCCTTAGGGTTAATCACGCAGCAAGGCTAATCAGGCAACTGATGCAACTAGTTGTGATCAGCCGTTAAGTGTGAACACTAGGCTCTTCGTCCTGGAGTGCCGAATGTATAGCATGAAGGCAAATATACAGACGCTTCCGGTGTTACGATGGGGTTACTTCCGATAAACCAGTGCACTTTAAAACTGTACACATAACCTAACAAACATCATAGCCTATTCCACCCTAGCTTACACATGCTTAGAATACTGCAGTTGGGTAAAATAATTAACATAAACCCTATTTTATAATAAAGTATTCAATATCTCATGTAATTTCTTGAATAATATACTGAAAGTGAAAAAGAGAATGGAACTGGAATACCCATCGTAATAGTATTACACGGACCATCGTAACCCAGGGAGAGACTGTATATTATTTAAATGTTTGGCACTTTTGCCTCACACCTCTGGGATGAGGGTTCAAGTCTCTGCCCTGACTCTACTTGCGTGAAGTTTGCATGTTCTCCTCATGTCCTCGTGGGGTTTCCTCCGGGTTCCCCAGTTTGTCCAAATTGTCTGTAGTCCATGTCTGAGTGTGTGGATGAATGGGGTAGTGTGTAGCTCAGTGGGCTAAGTCTCTATACTTGTGATTGGAAGGTTGCTGGTTTAAGCCCAGCCTCAGCACATCTGTGGCTCCTTCCGCAAGGCCCTCACTCCCCAGTTCCCAGGGTGCCGCTATGGCTGGCTGCCCTTCACAGCCAGGGTTCCTCTCACCTACAGAGAGCGAAATGGCGTAGTCAGAGGGAGAGTCTTCCATAGGGGTCAATAAAGTATAATCATTTCATGTAGGGGGTGTGTATATATACCATAGATGCTGCTTGTACCTGTTTGTACCACATCATGTATACTCCAGTTGTTTCTGGCAATTTTGTACAATTTTGCACTTTTGGGTTTGATGCCACACTGCATTTCATTGTCTGAATACTCATATTTTATGCAGTGACAGTAATATTAGGTCTGAGCTAATATATACCCAGACCTAAATAAAAAATACATAGAGATACAAGAGGCTGTCAGTGACTCTCACGAAATGCTAAGCACATGCATACATGCATACATACATACATACATACATACATATTAATATAAATGGTTTTACCATCTGAGATAGTGAAAGCAGCAGAACCATGTGACGTGTGTCACCATGGAGCTCAGCCTGAAATAGCCATGAGTATGAAAATACAGGCCACCTCTCCCGCTAAGAAAACAAAGGCCCTTTGAGGCTCACAATGCAAGTTACATCCTACAGGGGCTTCTAATCAGAACGCTACAATGGAGTGGGAGGACCATTAGGCTGCGTTAAACACTCACCCGACACGTGAAACATGCGTCTATCAAGCCCCTGTCGTCACGGATAATAGGGCCTATATCAGTGATGCGCCACTCCATTGTTTCACAGATTATCATGTCTTAGCTGGAGCTGAAATTTATTTTCAAGAGCGCAGGCAATAGGATTGGGGGGGTTGGGTGGCAATTTTTCCTGGAAGCAAAGAGGCAGTGAAGGATGCAGAGAAAGCATGTGTAGTGGCGTGACGCCCGCTGTGAAGTTAGTAAACAGACGCTGAAATGAGAAATAAGGCACGAGCAGGCCTGGTCACAAGCTGACGGAGTAGTGACGGTGGGAGGGGCTAGCAGAATCGCCCAGGTTTGATTGACAGCAGTTTCATTGAATGCAGGCCGAGCGGCACCCAGTAAAAAATGACATATGGGTAAGGGGCAGAATCACAGGCCTCCGGCTGATTACTGCTCAACTACCACAACATTCTTAGGTCCTTCTTGTAGTACCTGTGCTCTGTCACCACAAATATGCAGTCTCTGAGATTCAGACTTCTGGATTTGTGAGAGAGCCCTGTTTTTAGCAGGCTGCCCTCACAGATACCAGCTCACAGGCCTTTCTCACTTACTGTTTTCCAGTCGGTGTTTAACAGTAAGTGCAGAAAATCAGGAATAATATTTGGGCAGCATGTGTGTCCCTCTGCTCAACTTGGAGAAGGACAGATTAACGGCTTTGCGCTGATCTCCCTTCCGGATGGGACTCTGCCAGCTGGCCTCAGGGCTGCCAGGTGATGGTCAGCCTCCATATACTCCCTACATTTTTGCGGGGGATGTACTCGCTCGTTGCCACTTACTGAGTGCTGCATTCATCCTGCTGTGTCTCTCCCCTGCCTCTCTGCTGTCTCCTGCTCTTCCCCCGGCTTCAGCTTGCTCTCCTCATATTACTTTCCCATCAATGCAGTGTACCTGTCGCGCAGGGCTCGCACCCTCACACTTATCACGCCTGCCTCCCTTTCCCCAGGCCTGGCTGACGGAGATCCACGAGTACACCCAGCAGGACGTGGTGCTGATGCTTCTGGGAAACAAGGTGAGACCTTCTCCACATGGGAAGGAGAAGTGCAAACCTTATTATTAGCCAATGGTATGTTTTGAATATGTGAGTGAAGGGGAAAGGATGCTCCCGGGGGCCAATCAGCTTTTAGCTGATTTCCCTGCATACGCCCCTGCTATTCCACAGGAAGAGGGTACATCTGTAGATGAGCGGTGGGATGACGGGGAGGGGTGTGTGGTCACAATGCAGGTGTGCTCGTATGAAGAGTTTTTTAGATGGTAATACATGAGTTTAGTGGAGAGAGAGTGATCGGCAATCATGTTCCTGCTTCCCGTGTGACAGGCGGATGCCACACATGAGAGGGTGGTGAAGCGGGAGGAAGGAGAGAAACTGGCCAAGGTGAGAACTCCGCTCCCTGCCATAGCCTGGGGTCACGCCAGTACACCAATGCCCCTGCCCCCCCCACCCCACCCCACCCCGTTCCTATTCTACTTGCCTCAGTCTTCTATAGGCAAGATAAACATTGATTTTTATTGTCACCAAAAAATTGCTTTAGTGGCAAAGAAAAAGCATTGTAAAAGAATGAGCCATTTGATTAGATTTATTGCACAAGCACAGAAAGTGGTAACAGTCTTCCCTCTTGGAGCCTGAACTGTCTGACGCTCCACCTCTGCGCCGCCTGCAGTCAGTCAGGTGCCCTCTATGGACGCACAAGATCAGAGGGGACAGCGGTATTCTGGGGACCCTCAGGGGCCACCAGGCTGCTCCCTGCTGCTCAGGTCTCCCCTTTACAGGATAACACCCTCCATTGGTAATCTGACTTTAATCCGCAAAATGAACACATCCCATTCAGCACCACAGTCAAAAGAATGCGACTTTCTGTGGAAAGCTTGCACAGTGTTTTGTTTTTATTGTACTTTATGTAAACACAATGTTAAATATGTGACCCATCACCACGAAATGAGTCTTAAGTCGCACTGGTAGAACTGCACCCATGAGACTCATTTCGTGGTGATGGGTCACATATGAAACAAATAAGCTTAGGCAAGAATATTCAATTATATGTGTATTATAACATGGATTTAGGCAGTGAGTTTGACAGGAGGAGGTTTGCTGTATTTAATCGATTATCGATCCTCAGTGAAATACCCAAGGACATAACTCACGCAGGAACGTTGTTGCTAGTAGAAAAAACAGCATGTTTTTCGCATCCGTGGTGTCCCTTGAGGTAAAACAGGAGAACTTCACAGAGAGACAGCTGCGATTATGCACCTGGGGGTGGGGTGGGCTGGGGAGCAGGTTAGGGTCAAATCCATAAACACCAGATGTAAGACTATTTACTACTTGTGCTGTACAAAAAACTAAACAAACAGGAATTCACTTAGAAACATACAAATAAGGACCATCCACCTGTCTCCACAACAAATGCAGAGACACAGATGCACTTGGCCTTAGTCTGTCTGTGTTTCTCTGTGGTTCCATCCACTGCATCTTTTATAAGATCGATAAGTCTGTGAGGCATCAGTGAGGTTTTCTTTCAGGTCCGCTGGGGTCATGATCTGATACATTTGTGAGGTTCTGAAAAGGAAAGAGAATCTCTCTTCTTGAATAAGATGGAACATGGTTTCCGCTGCAGGATTTTGGCGTGCCCTTCATGGAGACCAGCGCCAAGTCGGGGCTCAACGTGGAGTTGGCTTTCACCGCCGTGGCCAAGTGAGTATGAGCGAGTCCATAAGAACGTGACAGAGGGGATCTATAGTGGCAGCATGTTTAAAACGCGCTTGTACGTACATAGAAAGGGTGACTGAAAGCTCGCCACTGTCAAGCGATATGACATGTCGCGTCACTGCACAGCGCTGAGGCTGGGGCCGCGTCTGGAAGCCTGACAGACGTTGGAGTCTCAGTCACTTTCTTGGTCTAACGTGCCTGTTCCTCCTGTAATTCCCTACATCCATTCATCCTCTGTCTCTCAACTCAGGGAGCTGAAGCACAGGTCCATGAAAGACCCCAACGAGCCCAAGTTTAAGCTCCAGGACTATGTCAACAAGGAGATGCAGACCTCCGGGTGCTGCCACTCCTAGACCTTCCCCGAGAGTGTCCCGCTGGGGGAGGTGCGGAGCGTGTGTGTGTGGTCCCCGTGTGTGTGTGTGTGTGTGTGTGGCCGTGTACTGCCTCCCCAGCTTCTCTGTCACTTCTGTTGAGCCACGGTCCCTTGTCCTGTGATCTTGAAATGCTATAGCGCCACCTGCCACCCCCCAGGTAGTATTGACCCACCACCCAGTGCAACTGTGAATGTAACCCCTTCCCATGATCGAAGCCGGATTTGCACGAAGCTGTAGCGTGGCCTCCTTTGCCAGACCGCAGTCAGATACCCGCAGTCACCATTTTACCCAAAAGGCTCCTCATCCTGGGTACTGAGCCACTCAAACACACCCCATCGTGGCAACATGACGCCCACAGTCAGGCATGACACCCGACTTTCACTTTCCACCTCCGTACTCCTAAAACAGGCATTACTGTGCAATATATTGTATGTAAGAATGTACATAGTGTACATAGTCCATGGTGTCTGTCACATCCTTCAGGTTTGTCAGGTATAGCCACTCTCATTAGTGATGTCTTTACCGCCTCTGATTGTGTTTTCATATCCTTGTGTTATAGTCTTACACTGAAGACTCATATTTATGTGGCGTATGTGACCTTAGCAGCAAAAAAAAAAAATACAAGCTGAAATAAAGTTTGTCCCCTGAAAGCTTGTTTTGTGTTCAAGTTAAGATCACCCTTCTAAGCGACTGCCACCTTTAGATGTCGGTCAGGGGTTTTAAAAAGTTTTTACTTATTGGTTGTCCAACCAACAAAATAATCTGGGAAGTTACTGAGTTGCAACAGTACGTTTTGCCCAACAGGGGTCTGTGTTCATAACCACGAGAGCTGCACAGAGTCCTCACAGGGGTTAGAAGCACGAAGAAAACATCACAGCGTTATTCAGCTTGTAGTTAAAATTATTTGTACATGGATTGTTTTCAAATTAGATAGTGGTGAAGGTGAAGTGATAGTCACGTAGAGCAGTTTTTCCCAATATGGTCCTCGGGGGCCCACAGGCAGTTCACATTTCTGCTCCCTCCCAGCTCCCGGTAGAACGGGCACTGCTGTGGGTCCCTGAGGACCGATTTGGGAAACACTGGTGTAGAAGCTTTTTAAGAATTGACCTGTACAGTCTTGAAGACCTTCTTCCTGGGCCCAAAACCTGCCCAAGTGAAATACATTGTAACTAAGTCTTGGTAACTTGTCCTTTTGTATAATGTCAGTGCTGCATAACGTTTAAATGTAAAAAGAAAGTTAATATTTAATATACTTGCAATATTTCTAAAGCTCATGTGTTGTTTTCACTGTGGTCAAGTCTCAAAATATGCGCATTTCTGCTTTCCATCAGGAAAATGAACACCTGAGTGTGACGCATGTGTAATATTTTGGAATCAACAGTAATATTTTTTATTGTTAGTCTCTATATTGAATTACAGGATATTTTCAGTTTAACAGGGTGACTGTCAAAATATAGTGGCAGTGTTAGTTTTTTCTTTTTAACCTGATATATATGAAGAAGTTTTTCATATATTCTTTGAGAATGATAATTTTTCATGGGCAATACGCTGACCAAGAAGTCAATATGAAGGATAATAATAACGGTTTGCCTGGGGAAGCGATGCTGTTCCTTTCCTAAAATGCATTTTCCATCAGTGTACTATAACGAATAAAACTACTAAAAATATGTGCATATTAACAAGGTTTTCATTTAATTAACTGTTGGCTTCGGTTCGTCTTTGTGTGTTTTTTGATTGTGAGATGCTGGAAAAACCATAAAGGCCATCACACAGATAACGTTCATGTTAATAAAGAATTTCTAAGCATCTTCTGCTTTTGATCCCATTTCACAGAATTATTTCCCGTTTTTCTGCATGTTTTGTTGCCGCCCCCTAGTGGATATACAACGTAATTAATTTTTCATATAACGGTGTTTCTCAGTTCACCTATTGATGGATAAGTTTCATTTGAATATAACATTTTAATTCAGTTGTACATTTGGATACTGCTCTGTATGCATCCTCAGGGACCAAACGAAATCACCCTAACAATTTGTGCGCTCTGACGGTAAACGCAGTGAAACACGTTCTATTGTTGACATTATAACCCATAAGTCTGTTTTTTTTCACTCATCAATGACAAAGAAGCCAGTAACTGCAAACATATGGAAAAGGATTTAGAAAGGAAACTGGGATGGTCCAATACTTGGGATAGCAGCATAAATAAACAGTGATAAATAAATACAAAAACATATTTCTGCTGTCCCAGAGAGGTGAATCCTGGCTTTCATGTAATGAGAATTAACACCAGCACCAGGACGCTTGTATGGGGAACAGGTCCGGTCTCATGTGTCTGTTTCCAGTCAGTACATACATTTGTTACAGTACAAATAAATTAACATTCATTTACAGGGTATCAGACACACTAACGTTAAAGGATCGGTGCAGTATGTTAGAGAAAGTGTTGACACAGATCCGGGGCAGGCCGGGATGGCAGCCTGGCGGAAGCTTCCAGAAGGAGTAAAAGTCCATCCCACGGGTGTGTGAGAGTGCTGGGGCTGATCATGTTCACCCTGCCTGTCCCGGCCACGTCCAGTTCGGCGTCTCGGCCACAACTCCAACCTCCTTCTGGCGTCGAGGCAGTGACCCCGCTTAGGGTTTGTGCTTGAAATGGGCCTCAACTGCAGAGAACGACAGCACAGCTCCAAAACCCACTCAGCCTGCCGCCATGGCCATCTGAATAAGCCCTGTACTAAAATGCCTCTCAACCCAGTCCTCAGTCACCTGCGTCAGTCCACATTTTTACTCTCTCCCAGCTTCCAACACGCCCATACCAGGTATTTAGTGTTCCTGATAGGTTGGGAGCTGGACGGGAACAAAAATGTGGGCTATCTGCGGATCCCTGAGGACTGGGTTGGGAAAACACTGTGGTAAAAAACAGACTGAAGCTACCAGGCAGCACTAAAGTACACGAGTGATTGGCAACGGCTGTATTACTGAGTGAAGCTATAGGACAGGGGTGGGCAATGTTACCCGCAAAGGGCTGGTGTGTATGCAGGTCTTTGGGATAACCTGTATGTCAGGTGTTCAAACCCAGGGATGAGGACTCGTCAGCCAATCAGAATGAGTAATCTAAATAGGGAGTTGCAGCGAAAACCTGCATACACAGTGGCCCTAACTGGTTAAGACTGCCCACCCCTGGGCTCAGATCTGTATAAAGTGTGTAGTACTGCTTCATTATGGAAGCCTATTCCTGCAACAGCATGGGCCTGTGCCTACCTGCGCACTCCTGCGGCAGCATGGGCCTGTGCCTACCTGCGCACTCCTGCGGCAGCATGGGCCTGTGCCTACCTGCGCACTCCTGCGGCAGCATGGGCCTGTGCCTACCTGCGTACTCCTGTGGCAGCATGGGCCGGTTGATGACCATCAGGAAGGCACCGATCCAGTCACTCTGCTCCGCCTCCGTCTCGCATGTGAACAGGAAGTTCCTCTCTGGGGTGATGATGGTGATGCCATGCGGCCAGCGGTTGCCCTGCGTAGAGGGAGGTAAACTCGGCAGCACGCTGTAGCTGTTGTCCTTGCTCCCGATGAACACCTCCCCTCTGGCATAGGCGTCCTGGTGGGGGGGGTTACAGACTATGAGTCCAGTGTTTTTGAGGCGAAATCATATTTTACATTAAAATGAGACAAACACATGTGTGCGTGTGTGATAATCACAAACAAAATATGGATTTTTGTCACCTTAATACAATAACACTGCCCTCTACTGGAAAGCCCGAGCATAACACTAAGTGCAAAACAGCTTTTAAAAATTCCTGTCTACAACGTCACTGGTGCAATTACTTTTTGCAGAAGTGGCTAAGAGCAATGAAGAGGAACTGCTGATGTCCAAATTTAGGCACAGTTAAGACAGGGTGGGTGGGGCGAATCACACCCCGAGAGACAGATTACCAGGGGATCTTTGAAATACATCAAACGCCGGTCGTCCATGGTGAACCACCTCTTTTTGAAGCCCTCTGTGTGCTGCAGGAGAGAGAGACAGGGTAACTACTGCCTTTGAGCTGGGTTAAACCATGTGGTGATGCAGCCACTGTTAAACTGCACAGGGAGCACAGGCAGTTGCCACGGAAACAGTACACAGGCAGTCGCCACGGAGACGGTGCACAGGCCTTATTTCTCCTGACTTCACAGGAGGTATACCTTCATTTCTCACACATATTTTTTCTCGGTGATTATAACACGTATAACCACCTCCTCAATTATTAATTCAGTGACCTCTCTCTGCGCATTAAACTACATTCAATTACAGTACCACAAGAAGTCATTAAAAAAAAGATGAAATATTCAAACCTTTGGGCCTGTTTTTTCCATGTAGCCTTCTTTCACGTAGTTCCGTGTCAGTTTTGGCACTAGCTGAGCATAGGAAAATGAAAAAAATAAAAAGAATTAAATATTTAAAAATATTTTGTGGCGGCATGGTGGTGCAGTGGTTAGCACTGTCGCCTCACACCTCTGGGACCTGGGTTCGAATCCCCGCCTGGGT
>JAODJX010000048.1:17633562-17651089 GCA_026776945.1 Isichthys henryi | reverse complement strand
ACGCCTGCCCTCTGACCAGTCACAGCACACAGGCGTCCCCGTTCCTCCCAGTAATGCTGAGGTCTGCGGCAGCCGTGAGCTCACCCCCGATCAGGCTTCAGGAAGGCGGTCACTGTGAATTACGGCCATAGTCTTCCGGTCGCCCCGCCAGCTCTGCTTGCCGTGGCTTCCCATCCCCCCCCAGAACCCAGACCACCCCCTCTGCAGGCAGTGCAGCAACAGCAATGACTGCATGAACTTGCCAAACATACACTTCTGTTTTTCAGACCCATTACCAGCTCAGCCTGCCAGGGACTCCGCTCCACGTGTGTCACATGACCGGCCCAACATCTGCTCTGCCTGCATTTCTCCGAACAGCTGAGCATCAAGTAACTCCTGCGTTCAGTTCGGCTACTGGCTCTCTGGTTCTCAGATTCATTATTTTTTAGCACCTGCCCTTCTGTAGAGCGGAGATGTATTCTTACATGCGGTTACATGACGCAAACTTGGTATCACACACTACGCTGCCCTGTGTGCTACCTCACTTCCTCAGAACTGGGGGGAGGAGCCTCTGTCATATGGACACACAGCAGTCTTCTATGCCAAAAAAATAACAAAAAGACACAGCTTCTCTGTCTTCCTGAACTGCACCTAATAGCATGTTATCAATGAATATCCGAATACATTTCTGACTATTGCATTTTATTTATTTAAAAAATGCTCTTTTGCAAAGCAGCATGCATTTTTTATAAAACAGGCTCAGACAGTCCCTAGAGCTGGGTTCCCTAATTTCAATCCGACACAATTTGCAGATGTTCCTGCTGAAACACGCCTACTAGATTCCTAATGTAAAGTCTGGCTGTGTAAAGCCTGGCTGTGTAAAACCTATGGCCTGTACTACGAAGCAGGGTTACTGGCTTATCAGAGTAACTTGTTCGATTTAAGCCAGTAACCCCACTTCGTAGTACAGGCCACTAGCAGTGTAAAGCATGGCTGTGAAAAACTTGGGGAGTATTCCATGAAGGAGGATTTCTTGCTTAGCCAGATAACTTCTTGGATTTAAGGTAGTCTGGGCTAAATGGACTTTATTTTCTCTGCCTTACATTTAGTCCAGACTACCTTAAATCCAACAAGTTATCTAGCTAAATAAGAAATCCTGTTTTGAGGAACAGCCCTCTGGCTGTGTAGAACCTGGCTGTGTAAAGCCTGACTGTGAAAAACCTGACTGTGTCAAATCCGGCTGTGTCAAACCTGCCCTTGCTTGGAAAAAAATCTAAGGAACAGCTTTTAAAATGTTATTTTTTTAATGATGTTATTTTGGGCAGTGTTCCCTTGAGGAACCACAGATGGTCGATGTTTTTGCTTCGTACCAGATCCCTGCCAGATTGCCCACATTTCTGCTCCCTCCCAGCTCCCGGTAGAAAAAAACATGGACTTTCTCATCACTTCCATGCTACCAAAACAGTAGCATGCTGCATTTGTATACGTTTGTATGTACTAACTGTTGAGCATCAAAATACATCTCTTAATATTTTTGACGTACTACTAATCAGCGTACCAAATTGTGGGTCTAAGTAAAGGTCTGTATAGAACTGAAAAGCCAGACAGATTTTGCTGGGCGTAAATTCACTGGTGTGCCTGTTGTCTAAAGCCCTGGACTTCGCAATTATATCGCCATTATGAATTCTTTTGCCTACAATAATCATTTAGTGAAAATATGATATTATGATGGCCTTAGCAATATGACTACTGAGCTCAGCTGCACACATCTGTCTATCTAAACCACCTCTGAACTGATTTTGAACAGAATCCAGCATGCCCAGCATCTGGATCAGGTTGTACCCAATTTCACATACTGCATCCTAAACCACGAGACATCGACTGGATAAGCAGGTACTGAAGATGGATGGCTGTCGCTATCAAGCAGAATCAGCATCCTGGAGAATGTGAACGTCTTCAATAATTTGCCGTGCCCCCCCCCCATTTCAGTCACTGTCCTTCAGAAATTGATACGGCTGTCAAATGACAACTACAGATGATGCAGGTAAAGCCAAGAAAGAAAGTGCAAAGGCATGGATGGGGGGGGGACGTACTGGCAGTCCAGGAACGTGGGCTTGTAGTAGAACGGTGGAACTCTCTGCTCGTACTTAACTTTGGCCGCATTGTTTCCCAGAGCAGACATCAGCTGGAACAAAGAGAACACATGCAGACACTGCGTAAGTGATTCAAACACTTCATGGAGGGTAACTCCACCCCCCAATCATCACTGCTCCCACCAAACCCTACACCCGGTCTACAATGAGGAACCCACCTCACACATGTACGTTTATGTGAGGTAAAACTTACTGATTTAACTTACACTCCCCCCAAAATGAATACAGTCTGAATTTAAACACATCTCAGGAACCCAAACAAGTGTTGGTCATAAATGGAAGGGGCTGACTTTCTAGCCTGTGTCTCGGCACCGTGCCAACTCATTGTTACAGTATCATGCTAAATGCATTCGGGCCTCAGTGCCGTGTCCATGCGACCTCTGTATAGCTGCTAAAAGGCTGTGCTCTCTCTCCGTGCACAGGAAGGGGGTGTTCTCTGTTTCTGTGTGGAGAGCTGAGAGAAATGGCGCCTGAAAACCCGTTACTCCCGCCAGGTAATCACTCAGTTCATGTTTGATTAAATAAACAGAGAGTGTGCAATAATTTGCAGATTCAAAGCCACCATCCCCAATCGTCTTCCTCCTCATTTCCATCTTTGGTCTCCCTTTAGAAACCTAACCCTTAGATAAGAACACATCTTACTGAAGAGTCCCGCCTTTTCTGCCACACCCCTGCTGCACAGCCCCTCATCTGTCAGACGCTGCACATCACTCTGTGGAGACTCCCCCCCCACCCCAACCCGCATACGAGTCAGGACTTCCTGAGGTTCATCTGCCAGCCGCTAACTCATCAGGTTCTCTTGAGCTCTGGCCATGCTGATGGAAGTCCCATTACAGTAAAATCCCATTATAGTGGACTCGCTAGTAACGGAATTTTGCTTATAACGGACAAACAACTTGGTCCCAGTGCCGCTTTTAGCTGTAGTTTTGTTCACTATAACGGACATGCAGGCTCCGCCTACAAGGCGTGTGGTGTGCCGGTGATATCCAGCGCAAATATGTAGTCAGGATTATTAATAGTCATGCATCTGGTCAGGTAAAGTTGGATTACTACATGTACAATATAATAATCTACACCACAAGTGTGTCTGCTGGGGGGTGGCATTAGTAAACGGTGTCCTGTAGTTGTGTTCTGGCCATACAGCAACTCTGGATATAACAGACTTTGGATGTAATGGACTGTTTTGCCAGATCCCTTGGAGTCTGTTATAACTGGATTTTACTGAAACTATAGCCTGTCAGCCATCAGCCACTTGGGACAGTACTGAGGTATATCCCAACACTTGTTGTAGGATAACAGATTAACTGTTGCAAGGCCTAACCCTGTCCGGGCACGTTGCGAGATTACCTTCACCTCCGAGACGTGCCAGGGGTCCATGAGCACAGACTTGATCTTGCTGACGTGCGGAATGCTCCTGTGGATGCCAGAACAGTTCTGGCACACGAACACGCCCAAGATGAAAGAAGCCCAGGTGGGATCTGTAGGGAAGATGGAGAACAGAGCATGAGAAACATCTGGAAAGGTTGAATAATTTTAAAGTTTGGATCCAGACCCTACAAGGGCGACTCTTCTGTCCTTAGATGCTTCTGTGTAATTGGGCAATTTGTCTGGAGCAAAGGTTCTGCTGAGTGATGGTGACCCTTAAAATCCTCAGAGCATGCTTAGTGTCAGTTAGTTTACAAATATTTTCATGTAACCTCTTAGGTTGAATATAGAAATATCCTCAAAATTCATGCATTAATTGACATGCTAATAATACACAGTATTTTACTAGAATCATGGATTTGACATCAAACAGACCTTTGCACGGAATTGCCCATGTTCATCTCTGCGGGAAAAATGAGTAGTTTCCAGATATCCTTTCTTGCTCTCCATGACACACACACACACACACACATTTTAGATTTTTCTAAAATTGAATTTCCTCAAAAAATGGTCCCCAATAACATCAACATAACAGGATTTTCTCACATTGTGGGAACATTTGGTCCCCACAATGTAATACATACATAACCCACACACCCGGCTATTTGAATGCACCCATGTATTTGTTGATTCCACTACAAGCACACTGTGTTTCATCAATGCCTCATACATTTTTAACTAAGTAATTAAGTGACCTAATGATGAACTTTAACAGATGCATGGGTAAGTCCCACCTCCCCCGACCCTGAAGAGGATAAGCGGTTACAGAAAATGGATGGATGGAATGGCCCCGTCAGAAAATCCCCGTCCCCCCTCAGGGCTCCAAAATTGGTCGCACATGCGATCAAAAATCTGTGGATTGCGACATTTATTTCCTTGGTCACACTGTTGCGCCTAACATTACGCAGGTTAATCTGTGATTTTTCAGGGTCAAGGCAGATTAGCCCGACTTCTCCAGTATAGGCCAGTGTTTCTGAAACTATACATTTACGAATGTTTTAAAAGGGTATGTTTTTATTAACTATAAAATCATTTGTATTTAGCTTAATAGTATAATCAATATGTTTTATTGGATTGTTAATGCACAGTTATCTCGATATCGATATATTGTATTTATTATAACCGTAACCAATATTTAATTTGGTGACAACATGTTTGCTTTATCTGCAAGATAATAATTATTATCACCTTTACAAATCAATATTAGGGATTTCCCTTTAAAATTATATAGGTTAAATGCAGACATAGGTATAATTATATTACACGTAATCCAGACACACCTTTTTAAAAACGTTCGTAATCGTTGTTTATTTTATAGATGTAACCACTAGCTGCCGCAATCGAGCGAAATATAGGCTACATCAATCTAATAAAACATGTCCGTTACATTATCAAGTTAAATGTAAAAGACTTCAAAATAATAATTAATAAAAGCACACATTAAAAAAAATACTTTGATGTAGGCTTACTTCATTAACGTTTGCTGCCGGTATTCTGCGAAGTATACACATTAATAATCTAATAAAAGAACTGATTTTTTTTTTTTTTTAAATAACAATATCAATAACACCCTTAAAGGTACAATTTCAGATACACATCTTGTGTCATAGCAAGTGTGTGACCACCGGAGTGCCCCCCACCCACAGCGTTTCAGCGCCAGGCAGCGGCAAACCAAAGCTTTTTCCGCATCTGGGAGCAGCACGTGTACTTTTGAGTTATGCGAGTTTTTTTATTTTCAGTTTCTTAAGCACTCTAAACATCGGTACTTTTACGTTTTTCTATATATATATATATATAAAATTTTCATTACAATCATTTATATAACAAAAAGGTAACCATTACGATGTATTTTTGTGTCGCTAAAGGGGCTCTGAAAAATTGGGTGCACTTACATGAAAAAGATAGTCAGTGCAACCAATGCAAAAAGTTCTTCTCGAGCCCTGCCGCTGTACACGCTACAGAGATTCTGTGCAGAGCAGCGTGCGGTCTGCTTGCCGGGTGCAGCCGTGAGAGCCTGCGCATGTGCGCCGCAAATCGCATGCATCAGTGTGAGAAAGCAGCGAGGGTAGGTGAGTTCTGAGGCTATCAGCAGCTCTTGGAGAATAATTTGCAGCAACGGTCAAACAGTGTAACAGATTATTAACTGATTGGATGACCGATTAAATGCACTGGAAATCAATCCACCAAACAAACACAAAATGAGTCTGAAATCCAAATAGACAGGCTCCACCAAGGAACATCCGCGTGTTTCCATCATGAATACCTGACAGTTTACAGCAGGGTCTGCAATTGCAGCGTAATCCGCTGCCCCTCTCATTTTTGTCTTTAAACCTGCCCCTCCCGTTCCCTCCAGAGACATGAGATGAAGCAACTCCTCTGCCAGAGGACAGAAAGAGCAAAACCTTTCAGGTTTCATTAAAATTCACTTGACAGGATCCAGCTGCATCCTGTAACCTCCACAGGGGACCAAACCTCAGACGTCCAGCCTGTTCTCCACATCGCACTATTCGTCTATAGCATGGTTGAAACATGGTCCTCTTATCTGTCTTTGTCTGGGAGGAGGCAGGAAGAATAAGCGTGAGCTTTTCAGTGAGGGGCTACCTCCCCTTTTGCCTTTATCTACATAAAAAAATCTTTGAACATTTCCATATTTAAATTGGTAAAATGTGTAAAAAGGTGCTCTCAGACGACACTAAGGTGCATTTTCATATTTCCTTGTGAAGTTTTTCAGTGGGTCAGAATGCTAAAATACACTTGCTCTATGGCAGTGGATCTCAGTCCTGTTCCTGCTCACTGCCTCCCACCAGAATGTTTTGATTCCAACGGTACCTTAATGAGACTCAGATAGTCCTTCATCAGCTAATAATGAATGTGGCAGGTTGAAAGCAGTGTGAGTTGGAAAGCATTCTGGCTGGGGGGGGGGGGCACACCAGGGACAAGACTGAGAACCACTGGTCTGTGGTGAGGGCAGAAACCACAGTGGGCCCTGTAGCATCTCCTAGGATGTGGGACCCTCCCCCACAGGACGCCAGTCTATAACAGAGCATGTACATATAACAGGAGCGGCTCACAGACACTAATTCACATAGTGGCACGTCTTTGGACTGTGGCAGGAATCCAAGATAGCTGAAGGAAACCCGTGCATGCGAGCAAAAACACGCAAACTCCACAGCACCCCCAAAAAGGACATAATCAACAAACTACATAAATAGATAATAAAGTATGCAGAGACTGGGGGGGGGGTCGGGGGGTCTACGAAGCAGGAGTTCTCAGTTAGCTTGGTTAACTTAAGCTAGAAATCTTGATCATCCAATAAGTGTTAAGGAGTATTCCTACTAGACAATCATCATCGTCCAATAAGAGTTTAGGTAAGGCGTATTCCTATTGGACAATCACCGTTGTCCAATAAGGGTTTAGTTAAGGAGCATTCTTATTGGATAATCATGTCACCCCACTACCATCTTCAAGCTGAAAACACTGCCATGACCTGTTAACAATTAGGAGAGCACTACTTTGAAGAAAGCAGCACAAGCAGAGATGTGAAAGTTGACCAGTACTGGAGCCTTGCAGCGTCTTCACTGAAGAAACCAGTTTTTATTTAGGAAATCAGGTTTCTGGCTCTGAATCCCAGTAGGACCTTGTATGCAGTACCTTAAAGCAAGTGTGATTAGCGATGTCCTGATTCTGCGAGATTCTCTGGGGGTTCCTTAAACTTGTCTATTCCAGAAACCATATATTCATGGATCCCACCTAAGTCCAGCCATCCAAACATGGAGTCGGGATGGAGACTCGAACCCTGGTCCCAGAGGTGTGAAGCATTAGCGCCAACCACTACACCACCATGCCGCCCCGTCCCACCTAAGTATCGCACGTATTAATCTATCATCCATCTAGTACATAGTTATGCCGAAGCCTGGGGAAGATTCTAGGCAGCACGCGGCAGAGAGACACCCTGGATGTGATTATTAACATCAAATAAATTATAAGCTTCATCACATCGACACAGTATCCAATCCATTGATGCACCATAAGCCTGCTGTAACTCGTAATTCTTCATCCTTGCTGTGACACTGTAATCCTACATATGATCCCTTAAACCCAAAATCTCCGTCACACCGATGATGAGAAGGTTTCAGCAAAATGTCTCACATCTGGAGCCGTCACCCCTCCCCTCTCAGCGCTATGACATTCCCCCTCTTCTCACATTTTCTCTTTTGTCACTTTTTTTCATACCACTTGCATGGCATGGTTTTACTCAACTGCTGTTCTTTTACATTAATCTGAATTCAACCCATTCCAGTTAAGGAACAGAAAGGTTCTCTAGTGTTTTATAAAAAGTTCGCTGGCTAGACTTTGGCCACCAGCGCAGAAAGTCTGAAGCACCAGATACTTCTGGAGAAATTCAACAGAGCTCTCAGTGTAGCATGTCCTCTGTCAGACTGAGGAGGAATTCCCCTCTGTTTTAACCTCCATAGCTTCATGTATCAGTCTGAGGCAGGCGCCCAACTCAATGACTGAAAGGAAGAAAAAAGCTTTGGTAGGTAAAACTAAATGATCTGAAGCATGATGAGAGTTGACTTCATTATATAAAATTATATAAATTCAATATCAAAATTAATTTAGACGACTTTTTCTACATACAATGATTTGTTAAACCTACACTCTCAGGAAGGGTAAAAATTTTGCTTGTCACTGGGGCTGTACCCTTAGCTGTAGGTAAATGTACCTTTTAAGGTACAGAAATGGACTCTGGGGAACATTTCTGTACCATTGATGGTACATTAAAGCTGTTGGTACCTTTGGGATTTTCTTCATTAACTTAAACAGAGTAGAATTACAAGGATGCAGCCCCAGTGACAAGCCAAGGTACAAATTTTTACTCTTTTTTTTGGTAAATGCAAAGAACAGTGGAATCCATCTAAAAAACACACACCCTAATAATACTGTTGAACCCACATTCTGAAGCATGGCCCCATCTATGAGATAGTAAAGGTAGATGTATCGATCTCCTCCTTGAAACCACACAACAGTTGTGATGCTTAACTGACAACTGGGCAGACATTTAAAAAGGATGCTTGTATTAATTTCAGACTTTAGCCCACATATGAGGCAGCGTCTTACAATGACTAAAAACAAGCAATTCATGTAGAACAGTTTGATTTCAAAGGAGAAAAGCCGGGCAAACAGAAAATAACGTTTCCCACTGGCTTCCGTTTCAAGAAGCACAGACTCTCCCCAAAGCAGAAGGGACAGGAGTCAGAGATACAGAAGGAGCTCCCAGCTGTCGAGGGCGGCAGGAAATGCATGGTGTGGGTGGAGCAGGGTTCCAGTGGGAACCGGAGGGCATGTGGTGTACAGAAGAGATGGTGAGAAGCTAATGGATTCCCTGCCCAGTACAGCACAGAGGCAACCTTGGCAATGCGGAGTAATGAGTCTGCAGCTCTTGGATTCTAACCTGGTCAAACTGGCAAATTATTACTAGCAACAAATAATAATAATAACAATAATAATAAAATAATAATAAAACAATAATAATAATAATAATAGGAAACTACAATAATGAAAATTATGTGGTTTTTCACATATTTAAGTGTTATTTAAAAAGTGCCATTTTCTCAATAAAGAGTTGAATAATTTAATTTTGTAATATCTCCAGAAGAGAAAAGTGTAGGTAAAGTGTACTGCCCTAAGCCTCACCCATGCAGAAAAATAGAGGACTTAACAGCTGTAGGAAGAGAAGAATACATGTATTCCGTGACATAGACGTTATGAAAGCAGACAACACGTGCGCGTGTATAGGTTTAACAGTGTGCTGTCCTGTTTAGTTCATTTTCCTCAGTGTTTCGCCATAACGGCCACTTAAAAGGACTTCTGGCGAGAGACAGTAATGTCTCAAGAGTGGGGATGTGCAACGTGACAGGAAGGCGTACGTACCCCGAAATATCGTGCTTATACCTGAAGTCTGCGCTAGTGCAAGTGGTTTCAAGCGCATTCTAAAACTATACATTTCTGAGTTACGCTAAAAATTCGTTTCCTCTAGCACCCCACGTAATAACTCACTGCCACATTTCCTGTGACAATTTTTTTCTAGGAAAAAAACACACAGTGTGCAATGGGTGACAGCTACTAAAGGTGACAAGACAGCGACATAAAATGAACTATTATGGAATATGTCCAAGTGCAGTATGTTAGCCCAAACTTCCGGTGCATGCTCATTTCACATCAAAGCTAAGCAACCTAAAAAGTAGTACAGCCTGACACATAATCCCCGCATGATGCTCTACGAGTACCAGATCATACAGCCAAACCGGCGACCTTGCTTACAAAGTACCATGTAAAGTGTCTGCAAAATCAAATTTAAAGACGCTTTATTTGCGACTCTACCTGAAGCCCCGCAATCCGCACAGTGTCCGTTACCAGGTCTCGCCAGGAGCTCCAGCAGACGCCGCCTTTTAATCTCCTGCTCGGCGGTCATGATCTTAATCGTTTAATTCACTGTTTAATCACAATTAACTTCAAATATGTAATGACTTCACCCAGTGACAGGCGCCACTTACAGATGAAACGAAATCAAGCCCGGAGGCTGCAATCGAATCGGTTGATTTGAAAATTGTGCTAATGAATTATATAATTTTAAAAGCGGACACTATGAATAGAAATACGAAAAAAGTGAAATTAAGTAATAATAAAATACGACCACTGCAGTATATAGCGATATATGATAGCTAAAGTTAAATAATGTTAATCTATATTGGGCCAACCCAATATGAACGCTATGCAGTGAGGACTCTCCCTCCCTCTATGGCAATTTCAGCGTTTCAGCTGAACCTCGCTGCTAAGGACGCCTCCCTCCACCCCCCAACACCATCACCACTTCTTTTTTTTTTTTTTTTTTTGCTGACTCGCGCTTGCACTGCAAAAGCGAGACCTCCAGTGGCGACGATGGCCGTAGTCCGCATGGAAGACCCCTTATCTCCCTGCGACATATAGGCACACTAATAGCAATCGTTAACATCTAAGTTTTCACACAATAATAATAATGACTGAGGACTGCAGTATTTTCTTTCTAGCGCATGTCTAAACTCGCCCCCGCGCCCTTCCAGCTCCAAAGTGATCTGGCGCTTTTTACGTGCGTAATAATCTGAGAAACTCTGCATAACCGAGAACTATTACACAGGTTTATTACAGTTATTTGAGCATCAGTTAATGAAATTGTGGTAACAGAAGCCATTGTTTTTTTTTTTTTTTTCTTGAGTTAATTTCAGTTTTTCTTTTTTTAACCAGTGTAAAGGTTTAGAAGTTACTGATCAATAACTATCACCATGGGCTCGCGCAGACACGGTTCTTTTTCACTAACAAAAGACTCAGAACCCCCTACTGGCCAAAGTGTTAAAGTTACTTTTTATTAAGCAGCTAGTTCATTTTTGGCCACTTTGTTAAATGGTTTCCAAGTTCAGAAGGCTATGGGTACAAATCAAGGAACCCAGGATGAGGCAGCAACCCATGGATGGGCACACGCAGACACCACTCACTCTCACGCAGACACCACTCACTCTCACACATACCTATGAGCAATTTGGAAACTCCAGTTGGGTCAGTCTATGCCAAATCAACCAGGGGCTCCATGGGCATCAAAGCTGAAAATTCTTTTTCAGGGAAAAGTATGCCAGGAGAGCAATTTTCAGCTTTCTAGCATGCTTAGAAATGAAGATATGGTCTCCTGAAAACCCTTACAAATTAAATGTGCAATTCGCAAGTGCAAAAAAGGGGCGTGGCACCCAAATTTGAAAGGGCCATAACTTTGGACTGCATCAGAATTTTTCAATAAAACTTGGGGAATTTTCAGTGTTCTCTATAAGGATCAAAATACCAAGTTTTCATCAAAATCAGGAATGATGCCCATGGAACCTTTCTGGACATGGGTCAGTCCGTACCAAATCAGCCAAATTAACCTCAGCATGTCTTTGGTCTGCGGGAGGAAACTCCACAACAAAACTGGGAAAATCACACAAACTCCACACACAAGGAGCCGTGGCAGAGACTCAAAGCTTCGTCCCAGTGGTGTGAGGTGACAGTGCTGACCACTGCATCACCATGCCCCCCCTATCTGATACATTCACTTCTTAGTTTGTTAGTACAGTACAAACAGTTTACAATTTGAGTCATGTTTGTATTTGGAATATTTTTAAGACCACAACATATATCAATGATTACTAGGCCTAATATATACTGAACACAAAGATCTGCTAGAAGAGAATCAATTCATCCAGTGCTAACTCACTTTCACAATAAAGAGAAAATCTTCGAATTATTAAAATCTTCAATGATTCATTCCCAATTCAATGTCATTACAAATTCTTGCACTTTCTTCTGTCTAATGTTTTCATGTGTTGTGATTAAAAGAACGTTACTTAAAAACTGCAGTGTGATGAAGTAAATCCCTAAGTGTCAGCCCACTCGTGCCGTTTATTCAGTTTGCATGCATTGACTAAATCACACACTACACTTAGACGCAAAGGTGATCCTTTATTCTGTAAAACTACAATAAAACCAGTACATAGTAAAACATTGTTTCCAGATGGGAGGCGTGGTGTTAACTATACAATAAACCTCAGATGCACAGGAGGCTCAAAATACACTCACTTCTAGACGTACAACGAGACATACGGACCAACTGTATATAAATGGGGGAATCACATCACTGCCACAAGTCAGTAAACCTCTGCAGAGACTCCTGAAAATCTGCTGCACGGGCCTATGTACCAGCAGGCCTTCCTCTCACCCCGGATGCAAAAAAAGCAGCTCTACCGCGATGAGTTGGAGCTGGAGCGGGAGCGATGGCGGCGCCGGCCAGCGGACCGCGAGCGAGAGCGCCGCCGGACAGGGGACCGGCGCCGTGGTGACCTGGACCTGGAGGAAAGACATTGTACTTTGACAAAGGCCTTAATTCCTGATAAGGATTTTTCCAGTGTAGCTGACCAAGACGACACATTTGCTAGTGGGAGTTTTTTTTACACAAAACAGTTCTGAGGGCAGAACGAAAAATGATTAGTTCAGCTAAAATATTACACTTTAGGGGAGGTGGGTCCAAGACCATGTGATTGGTTGGTTCCGCCTTCGAGTATCTTGGACCCACCTCCTCAATGATCTGATTATGTCTGGTTGTCTCTCTGAACCAATCATTTTTTCTTCTGCCCTCAGAACATTTTTGTATAAGTAGAAGTCCCATGAGCTATGCACTTACCTCCTCCTCATGCGGGGTGGGGTGCGACGCCACACTGGGGGCGGTGGGGGCATCCTCCGCGGGGGCGAGGGCCGACGCGGGCCAAGGCGAACACGGGGAGCCAGCACTGCAGTGGCGGTGATCTCCTGCCCATCAATTTGACCTGCCAGTGATCAGGTAATGTGAGGGAAAAAAAGAAGCAGGAAGCAAAAAGGCCTCACTGGACACCTAATTCCAGTTAAATCTGAGCAATAAGCCTAGCACATCTAGGGCTGCAAAATTCGGGAAATTTTTCTTAATTCCCATATATTCTCCTTAATTCTTATGGAAAGTTTCCAACTTGGAATATTTCCAAAATTCCCCATCTTAACTTCCCATGGAATGGACCGTTTCCAGAAATTTTCCACCCTTATGCAACCCTAGGTGTATCACACAGCTAAAGTTACATATGCTTTTGCATCACAGGCACAGGTTTCCACTTACCTCCATCCATGTGCTTCAGGGCCTTCTCTGCCTCGTCAGCGGTCTCAAACTCCACATAGGCATATCCCTTGGACAGGTGTGGGTGAAGTCTGTCCACTGGCATGTCAACCATTTTGACCTTGCCGTAGGTTCCGAAGATCTCTTGGATATGATCCTGCAGGGAACAAGAGGCAGCTTCATAAGGGCAGATATCCAAGGTAGATAACTATAACCAATGCTCCCCTGGTGTAAGGCAGAATTTCCCAATCCGGTCCTCGGGGACATGCAGATAGTCCACCTTTTTGCTCCCTAACAGTTCCAAACCGACTGGATTGGTGAACACTGGGTTAAGGCAATGCTACTCACCTTGGTCACATTCCTCGTTAGCCTACCCAAATGAACCTTGGTGGGCCTCGGGCTTGGGGTCCTCTTCTTTCGCTCCTTTTCATTGGCTCTCCTCAAAGACTTTGATCTGCCACACAAACAAGACACATCAAGTTCTCCCCGACTGGGCACAGGTTTCTAAACAGAAGCATCGGAAACATCCAACATCACTGCCCGACCGCCATCAGCCGTTACGTACTGCGAGCGTGACCTGCGGCGATTGTCATGGCGCCGGCGATTGGGGCTGGGCGACCCAGAGGAGCTAGATGAACTGGAGGAACGGGAGGAGCTCGAGGAGCCAGAGTGGCTGGAGGCTGACGATGAACTGGAACCACTGGAAGAGCCAGAGCTGGAGCCAGAGCTGGTGCTGGACGTGGAGCTGGAGCGAGACCTGAAAAAACCAGGAGCGGAGTGACATATTGGTATGCCCCAACACATCATCAGTCCTCAAAGGATGGACAAAATACCGAAGGGTAAAATATCTGACCTGCTGCTGCTGCTACCAGTGGAGGCACTGCGGCGCTTGCGGCCTTTCTCTCTGCCCCTATCCTTGTCTCCCTCTTTGGGGGCAGTCTTTTCCTTTGCTCTTTCCTTTGCCCTTTCCTCAGACCGATCCTTACGTTTAGTAGGTGATGGAGCCCTAGGGAAGGGGAAGAGTTTTCCAGCTTTCTCAAAAAATACAACTCTACGGCAATTAAAGCTACCTAAGTTAAGCACGTCGTGGAAAAAAGGATAATTTCACAATATCATATTTAATTACATTACTCAGTCATTATTTGCATTTTTGTACTACTACAGCACTTGTGAAAACATGTACAAATTTTATAAACGGCAATCAAGATTAAGTGTTAGCACGGAAGTGTTAGCCATTCTCTGATATTTCCAGTCAATAAATACTAATATAAAACATTTTTTTAAAAAAGTTAGAATGAAGTAGATGTGCCAGTTGTATTACAAATACAAGTAAAGTTGAAATACAAATAAATGCTTCAGAAAATCCACAGTCATATATTAGTGGCTACAATATCTTCCAAGTAGCTAAGCTGCATGGTCGCTTCAGACGCCAACCAAAAATACCGCCGTGAATAGATTTCATTCATTAAACATCAATTAAAAACCATCGACTCATCCATGTACCCCTCAAAACATACGTCATAAATACAAAGTAAAAATGGTATTTTTCATGAAAAAACACAAATGAATATTAAAGAATAAAGTATTCAATAGCCTTACATGTTCAACTACCTACGGCGCACACCACAAACAGCCTGCAGGTCCGGCGCGCCTTGATGACGATCAACTATTTGAGGAAATGACGTTGGAGTTCGGCGCCGAGTTCCTGCCACAGAAGTGCTGTTTTGAGAATTCGGGTAGTTAGCTGAACTGGTGAAGAAGTCATTATGCACCATAGAAACACTTTGCCTGTGTGCACATGATAGAGTCACATAAATATCCGTGTTTAATTTGTAGCGTCCTTTTCCCCGAAGGACAGCTATCCGGTGAGCGACAAAAGGCGAATCGGTAAGTTGACCGTAGGGGACGCGTCAGGCAGATTTAAATAGTCTCGTTCGCTGAGTTGTTATGAAATATGAATAATTGCCAACCTGGAGGCACAGACATTACTACGCGCCGTATAGCGGCTGGTCGCCAGACTATCTGTGTTTACCATGCAGACATCCGTCGTATTTATCTATTAATTCCAAATAAAAGCAAGCCTGTATCACCCATGTGATCGGAATATGTAAGTATGTGAAAAGGGCCACTCTATCACCCTATAGTGTTGATGCTGCCAGAAATCTTAAGCAGCACATTTTGGAATTCTTCGAGTGATTTGCGTAAAATTTTCGAGTCAGCATATAAGCATATTGAAATAGTACGGTTGGGGGTTATGCACGGGCGACAGGATCCGTAGTTTCTAGGGATTCAGAATGGTATGATTTCAAGCTTAAAAATATTTGCCAGCTGCTACAGGGAAAGTATTACAGACGGTAAAACTAATGTAAAAACTACTTGTACTGGTAAAACCCAACGGCTAGTGGATGTATGCTGCAGGTTACTCAGTCATATGGATCCCAACTTCTTTTGTGTACGCCAGGTGGTGTATGTATAGAGGAAGATCAGCAGCAATTGTGGAGTCACTGTGTAATGAAGTTTTGTCTGTAATTTCCTTCCTTCACTTTTAACTTGTTACCTTTACAATATCAGAGTCTTTGCAAAATGAACTGAAATGAGTAAAATGAAAAGAAAATAAAAATTATCAATATATTTTAAGTAGTGTGAAATGCCAGTAGCATTGTTGGGTATACTGAAACAAAGGGTTTCTCAGTCCAGTCCCCAGGGACCTTCGGACAATCCACATTTTTGCTCCCTCTCAGCACACTGATACCAGGTATTCGGTGTTCTGGGACTGGATTGAGAAACACCGTTGTAGCATGCATACGTGCTTCTTAGTGGCTATAAACATATTAAATTATTTCAGTTGCACTCCTCCGGTAGAGCTGACCGGTTCAGGAAGAAAAGAGGCAGCCTCCCCCCAGTGAAGTGGGAATCCAAACACCCAGACATCCTGCATCCAGGTTCCGAAGAGACATGGGTCGTCTGGATGATGCCGCCAAGCGTAAGGTGGTGGAGCTGCGAGAGGCGGGGCTCAGCTTCCGGAAAATCAAGGCGGTGCTGGAACTGGAGAACATCAAAGTGTCCGCCCAGGCCATCTACCTGTTTCTGAAGGAGTTCCAGTCAAAGCCCCCATCAGAGCAGGCGGGGGGCGGGAGCGTCGTGGCCACACCTGCGTCAGTAGAAGTGAGTGCCATTGCTGGGCACTCAGGTGGCTGGACCGACCAGCCCATGTGGACTTTGGTCCGGGAGGCACCCCGTGGTGGCGGGTATGGTCCTCCAGTAGATTCCACATTGCGTGTTGGGACCCCCCAGGCGGTGACAGGAAACCCTCCGGGGCCATCTGTTGCTGGGGGTAGTAGCGGGACAGCTGTGCAGTCTGGGCGGGAGGCGGGCAAGGATGAGGAGGAAATCCAGATAGTCAGCGTCACCTCACTGGCCCGCGGGGGGCAGCACAGGGGGCTCCAGGCCTCAGGGATGGGGGTGGGTTTAGCAGCAGCCAACGCCAGGCGGAGAGTCGCCATGTCGCCAGCATCCAACCCCACGCTGGCAGCTCGCAAGAGGTTGTTGGATAAGGCCCTGATGCACAAAACTAGGGTGGGTATCCACCTGAGCCGTCATTTATTTATCATTTAATTTAACAGTGTGTTCTGTGGAGTCTTGTGCTATGTCAGGGTCACTGTCACTTAATACTTCTTTTTATCCCAAAGATAAGAGAGGCACTTCCTCAGTCGGACCAGCAGGGGGCGTCGGTGTATAGAAAAGACCCATCCTGCCTCCTGAGTTCTGATGTGAGGAAGCTCACAGTTATGCCTCAGGCTCCCTCTTTCAGCTTGAATTCCCCTCGGCCTCCGCTTGTGGTGAGCACGAGCCAGTCTGATCACCCGAACAGCAGAAAGTCCTAAGACCCTGACTTCAGACCTGTAGATGTCCACAAAAGTAATCCCGTCTGTTTTCTGACCTGGGAACAGGATCAGTACTGTGAGGGATTACAGAAATGTACATGATCGCTATTGTTATAAGGTAGTGGTTTTGTACCAGACCGTTCTGAACGTTATGTGCAATGATGAAGCACTCGCTAAATGAGCACCGTTCATTGAACACACTCACATTTTTGGTGAACTGACTGAATCAATTTTCAACTAATGAACGTTAATATGAGCATTGTGAATGACACTCATCACACCAGAAGTAGCAATAATACGCAAAATATCCATCCATCCATTTTCCAAACCGCTTATCCTTACTGGGTCGCGGGGGTCCGGAGCCTATCCCGGAAGCAATGGGC
>JAODJX010000048.1:17558051-17572733 GCA_026776945.1 Isichthys henryi | reverse complement strand
CAGGATGGGGGGCCAGCCCATCGCAGGGCGCACACACACACCAGTCACTCACTCATGCACACCTACGGGCAATTTAGCAACTACTCTGCCATCATCACACAACCAATTAACAGGATGTCAGACATGCACTGTTACTCTTTCCATGTTAAGGAAATTTGTTCCATTTGACATATTTTAATTTATAGTTGATCACAACTTTATAATGCTTAAAAAATCTGCAGTTTAGGAAATTAACTTAAAAGTGGTAACGTGGTGTGCAGAAACTTTTGACTGGTAGTGTACATCAAGTACAGAAAGAAATCTAAATGATGTGTACGTTTGTGGAGTTGTGGTGTGTACTGGCTGTTCAGATTCCGGTCGAAGATAAAAATGGAAGGATATAGGCATGTGATATGCGTGTCTCTGATCTAATAAAAAATGTGAAATACTCAACAGACACACTCAAATTCACACAAAGACTAAGATGAAGGTGGGTTACTCAATGGACTTTAATACAAAGACTGACAAGAACATCAGTAATTTTAGCTGCCAAAGTTTACACCGGAATAAAAACCTTTTTAAAAAAAAAACCCAGCTACACCAAATACCCAAATGTCTTGTACTGTTTCACGACAATTACAATCTGACAGAAGACAAGAAACCCAGTTTAACAGCCCAGGAAGAGCAGATGATGCAGGGCAGGAGAGAATAAAAGATGGATTATTGCAAGACTGGATTGGCAAGAATGACCACAGCACCATCTGGTGGTACAGGAGAGAAACAGCAGTTTCTGGAGCAAGCCCTTTACCTCACCTGTGCCATAGCACCTGCTACAGGGGTGAGGAGGTGTTGCACATTTCAAGGAACTACTTTGTGGGCTGTGTAATCCCCATCCAGGCTGTAAACTGAGGTTGGGGGGGGGGGGGTTAATCACAAAAATTAAAACCACCACCTTGATGCATGCAGAGAGCTGAACACATGGCAACGAGCTGGCAAGCTTACTGCCCTGGGCTTAGTGCTCAATGCAAAGGAAAAAATGACCAGCTCATTACAGGACATGTCTGTGCTTTCTGGTCTTGCATCTCCAAGCTGATTGTGAAATGACAAGACTACAGTTAACACAAAAAAAATAAAATAAAAAGAGAAGTACATAGTAATAAGCAGGAAAAAAGAAGCACATATTTGGTTATCCCTCAGTGTGCTTTAAGCTCTCTCTCCTCTTATCCTGCGGGCGAGCTGAATATCCTTGGGCATGATGGTAACTCTCTTGGCATGGATGGCACACAGGTTGGTGTCCTCAAAGAGACCCACCAGGTACGCCTCGCTGGCCTCCTAAATAAAGAAATTTCAGAGTCAAGCGCAAAATGCAGGAGAGGAACAGCGTGTCAAGTATCAGTCCCCAACTTGCCCCCCATGTGCACCTGAAGGGCCCCGATGGCAGCGCTCTGAAAGCGAAGGTCGGTTTTGAAGTCCTGGGCGATCTCTCTCACCAGCCGCTGAAACGGCAGCTTACGGATCAGCAGCTCTGTAGACTTCTGGTAGCGCCTGATCTCTCTCAGCGCTACAGTACCAGGCCTGCAGCAGTAGATTTTTTTTTTGGCAAAGTTGTTTTTTTCTGAATGTATCAAAATAATAATACTAATAAAATTTTTATTCACCCCCTCAATTTCGGCTGCTGGAAATGAAAGCGTCCATACTCACCTGTAACGATGCGGCTTCTTCACGCCGCCGGTAGAGGGCGCGCTCTTCCTCGCAGCTTTGGTGGCCAACTGCTTCCTCGGGGCTTTCCCACCAGTGGATTTACGAGCGGTTTGCTTGGTACGGGCCATTTCTCACCTAAAAAACATATACATTTAATACGATGCAGAAACACGTTAAAGATAGGGGAAGTGTAAAACTACAACACAACGGAGATGTTTTTCTGATTCACTTGCTTTTGCCTAGAAAGAGATGTTGAAACTGCGATCCGGCGAACAAAACATTTGGCTCCCGTTCAAAATCCTTGTCCGAATTACATCAACTGAGATGATCATCTCCCCTGGATGGGAGTATTTACACTACAAAGAAAATACTTTACTCCAGGTTTCACGCTGCGCATGACCATTAAAGCCGTGCGCAATTACTTGGGGCAAAAACAACAAAACAGAAGGATGCAGGCGTCCTCCATGTTAGTTAGGCCTCGCCGCTTTCACTTCCGCTACCAATTTCAACTTGTTAAAAATAACACGAACATCTAGATAACACTAAGGTCAAACAACGAGTTGTTCGCCGGAGAGAGAAATTCTTTTCGGTATTTCAATAACAGTATGGGGAAAAAAATATGTGATTGACATCAGTTAGGTGATGAATCCGTCCACTAAACTCTGAATTCGGCGGCAGTCTGTTCACATCGCCAAAATGTCGTTAAATTTCGCCTGTCAGTCGACGAACTAATTCGTTGCTGAAAAATCAAAGCGACGGCATAATAGTTTCGGAAGTTACCCTGCATGCGCTCGACCGCAAAAAAATAGGAAAATAGGCGAAAAGGAAAAGACTTACCGCAGAAGTTGGTTTCTGTAATCCGTCGATGTCCGCGTAATACTGTAAGAAAATGACGCGCTTAGTAATAACAAAAGCTAACCCGCCTACTCAGCCGCGGCTCGTACCGAGGCCTGCAGCTTCTCCTTCGGTGGTTCTGCTGCCCTTCACATCGTTATTTTTTAAAGATACTGCCACCTATTGAGCCGGAGTGCGATTACTTCTTTTGTGGGAAATGCAAATTTCTACCTCCTGAATTTCTTCGAAATGTAATGCTAAATATGGGGACATATTGCATGCACGTATACAAATTCGGCGAAAGCGAATATTTTGTATAGTTTGGTAATAGATGACATCAAATGTTTTTGTTTTAAATATTCTTTCTGCAGACGAGTGATTCTCTTTAGTCTCCTTTCTCCTTACAGCCTCTCAGAGGTGTACGTAAAAGCGAAGGCGAAGGTTCTCCACACATAAAATTTAGCAGAAATCGTTGTATTTATGTGAATTTATTTGTTCAGTTTGTTCAGTTATCATGCAAAAATCCAGTGTGGCACAATACGACACGCTTTTAGCTTCCTCCTTTGGTCCGTCAAATTCTATACAAAACATACTACGAAATATCATAAACTTTACCGTTATGTTTCTTAGTGGTTAATAATTTGTCTTATTACTTAAAAAAATGATGCAATGACAGAAATAACATATATTAAAATTGATTTATTTTTTTTAGAATACATTTTATTAAAACAATAGAAAATGTACTTCATTTAACAAGTTGTTCCTTAGTAATTAATAAAAATATCAACAAACACGAGTGCACACATACACAATATATAATAAAAATCCTGATTTTTACTTAAAAACTATTCCAAAAAGCAATTTCATTGAAAATAAAAGGGAATTTCATTGGTTCAACATATTCTACGTTGCTCTTATGCACTCTCAGAATAAAAAGAGTAAATTATGTACCTTTGTCTCTGGGGCTGTATCCTTGTAATTATACCTTTTAAGGTACAGAAATGGACTCTGAGGAACATCCCTAAAGTACAAACAGCATTAATGTACCATCACTGGTACAGAAATGTTCATCAGAGTCGAAAAAGGTATGTTTACCTACAGCTAAGGGTACAACTAGCAGGCCCTTGAGGGTACAAGCAAAGGTACATATTTTTACCCTTTTTTAGAGTGTATCCATCCATCAAATCATCTATCCATACATCCATTTTCTCAACCCACTTGTCCAATGTCTTCACTATAAAGAGAACTGTACTGCGTCTGACATTTCAAAACCCATTCTGTTGTTCTGCCTTCAGGAAAAATAGGGGAAAAAAGCTTTAAATATGGTTGTAAATGTACCTTCCTAGTATTTCAGCTCATGCCGTCTCACGTTTACCTTATTAATGTTCGACTCTCGTCCATCAAGGAACAACACAAGTACTGAAGTACCATCGCGGGAAGGTAAAACTCTTATTTTAGCCTATTCGCTTAAGGGGAAACAAGCCCGTTTTTCCTGGCAGTTGATAAATATTCAAATCTGAAAAGTCTCAAAGTGGCTTTTGCATTTAAGCACCTTTTGGTAGTAATGTTGACGATTGCTTTAGTTCATCAGAACTGATCCTGGCACCAGTGAAAAATCCAGCTGTTAATGTACCACCTGTATGTTAGCGTCATCAGTTTGAAGTTATTTTTTTCCAGCGGCTGTGCTACTCAATCTTCTACAGCAGAGGGCAGTAGAGAGCCCTTGCGCTCGATCAGTTACGGCTAAGGGACAGACTGTGAGGATGTGGTAGGGTCCCTGTCCGGATGCGAGTGCACAGAAGCTGGTAGGTTGGTGTCGGCATGCTCCAAATTCTCCCAGCTGACCTCCACAGACTGACGGATGGACTCCTCATAAGTTGGAGGAGGCTGTAGAAAACGCAAAAAATATATATTAATGTTCTGGTGTTTTTAAGGGAACTTAACCAAATACAAATAATTAAAAATGAAAAAAAAGAACAAGTTTCCTTTTCAATCATCGTTGAATCCGTTCATAGGATCAATAGCTACGTATTTCACGTTTTATCTGCGGTTCTGGCAGCTCTCTCCTTGCACCTTAAAAAGCTATTAGGTACAGCTTTTTAGTTCTTCATCGCATTTTCCGCATGAACACTGAGTCACATCTCTATCAAAAAAGTCCTTGACAGTGAGTCGAGGGGACTCCCATTTTACACATGATGCACAGACAGTAATTTTCACACCATGAATCGCTCACTGTCATCAACAGAGCCTGAAATGACCTGATTCATATTCATGTCCATTTGCTGACCTGTTATCTTTTATTGCCCCCCCCCTCCCCCATTCCCAAAACAGTAAAAACACAGAACATGCTTTGAGCTTCTAAGGCTGTTTTATTTCAGCTGTCCCAGCAACAGGGAGGTTAACTACCAATAGTCCCCCCCACCAACTATCTGAGGGGGGGCTGGACAGGAGCCAAAGGACATGTTTGTTTGCTGAGTCATTGAAAGGATAGTCAGTTTGGAGAAAATAGTCCATTGCCTACAGTCCGCTCATTCGCCTCCGGTCCCCTGCGAAGGCCACAGTTCTCACTCAAATCACTCCACTGCAGCCATACCGAAAGAGAACAACCTGTAGGTGTCACTGAGGAGATCCAGGATGGATCCATCCATCCACCCACCCATCCATCTTCTGCTTATCCAGGTCATAGGTTCATTTGATTGTGATTTTATTGTGAATTAGGTTGCTTTTTTCTTTAATATTTTCATTGATGGTGGATCTGTATGTTTTATATCCTTGTCTACTATGTCACTGTATTCGATTTCTATTTACCAACACCCAGGGGAGTAAGCAAACAAAAATGTCATTGCATTGGTGCAACACATAAATTGCTAGAATCTTGATTACTTAAATATATTTATTTATTACTGCATTTTTATCCTTTATTTTTATTGTTTTCGTTTCCCCCACTTAAACAGATTATATATTTGAGTATAAATACAACAAAGAAACACAGACTGTACCCAACTTACGACTGGGGTGCATTTTGACAGACAGGTCGTACACTGAAATCTACATGCGTCAGAACAGGATAATCGCAGTTTTCGGTGTGAGAATAAGACTGGGACATGCGTGTGAGGCTGGGCTGGTCGCTCTGGTAGCGCTGCCAGGTGTTCGGGAGCCTGAAACTCATCATTACAAGCTTTTACTTAATTTATGATTATTTAAAAACTTTGGTTGTATGTGTGAGTCACCACAAGTCCTGTATAAATCTGTAAATCAATCATGCAATCTGTATAAAAAAACGCCCAGTCCAACTCTCTATATATACGCTATATATATTTTACACTATATCTGATCATTTGATGGGTACAGTCAGTCTATGACTGATTGATTCATGATCTGGTTCCTTAATCAATACACAGCTTCTTCTAATTTCTGCTTGAGAGAAGACCAACACATTCAGGTGGAGAGTCAAGGCTGATTTCTGTACCCAACAGCCAGAGACAGGTACGTACCTCTGTCAGGGTGGAGTCGTACAGACAGGTACGTACCTCCGTCAGGGTGGAGGCGTACAGACAGGTACGTACCTCCGTCAGGGTGGAGGCGTACAGGCCGAAGCGGTGGGCGATCAACATGTGGATGTAACGCTGGCGGTCCCGCTTACGGACGCTCTCGTAGGTGGGCAGCCGCGGCAGAGGCAGCTCCAGGGCAGGCAGTCGGTAGGTGTTAGGCAGACCCACCACGAAGAGCTGCTCCGGGCGCTGGGGGGACACGTGGATCGGTCAGGGAGGGGCAGTGGCAGAATGCATGTGCTCTTCACTTTGGGACAAGAGTGCAGATCAGAGACGCACTCGTGCAGGATGGTCCCAAATACAGACATTTTAACCAACAAAGAGAACAGTTTGAACACACTCACCTTCTCCAGGTAAAAACTCCCTTTTATGCTACATATTGCATACTGAGCCATCTAGTGTGGAATTGTAGCATAGCATAGTGTTATGCTATTAGTGGGAACATATGTGAGTTGATGGTTGGTGGTTTGAATCCCCTAGAGGACACGGTGGTTTTTACCATTTTAACCCAAAGTTGTTCCAGAGTCTCCCTAACCCTGCTTTTACAAAAATCTTTACTTTGGGTAAAAGTGGCTGCCAAAGAAACTATTGAAATTATTGCTTTGTTTAGTTTTCATTCCTATCTATATATAAATGACTTCAGTGTTTAATGGGTGTTGAATTTCAAGAAGCCCATGTGGCCAAATGGAGAAGGTGCCTGACTTTGGATCAGAAGACTAAGGGTTTACATCCCATTGTGGTCAAGTCTTTTAGAAAATCACCCTGGTGAGTAGTAAACGTCATTTTAATGGAAGTAACTCAGATCAAGTGTTTCATTCAAGTGTACAACAGCAGGTCTTGATCCAGCACACTACTGTCTCAGTTCTTATTCACTTTGCTACACTCTCCAGGCTGCCCAGCTACGTATCCCATAACACCCTCCACTTCTCTCTGCACTAAATCAGCTACGTGTCCGCAGAGTGAAATCGCGATGCGCTCTTCTCGCTGGCACCCACCTGGGCACTGCCGTCGGGGGCTGTCTCCACTGGCTGCTCCTGATACGGTGAACCTACTAAGGTCTGCCTGCTGCTGTAATACTGAGGCGGTGCGTCCTGTGGATGGGTTTGAATTATCGTTAATGTATTCGCAGATATTTACATATGGATGTCATTATCTTAATTTGACACAATTCCTACATTTTATACTGTTCGATATTCCAATAAAGTACTTGTCAATAAAATAGCAGAGCCAAGTTAAAGCTGGA
The DNA here is from genome assembly GCA_026776945.1 of Isichthys henryi. Taxonomy (NCBI): domain Eukaryota; kingdom Metazoa; phylum Chordata; class Actinopteri; order Osteoglossiformes; family Mormyridae; genus Isichthys; species Isichthys henryi. The sequence goes on along the minus strand of JAODJX010000048.1, from coordinate 17,565,425 downwards.
AATATGCGGCTTTACAGCGGGGAGCAAGTCATCCAATGGGTCAAAGAGCCATATCTGTAATCAGGAAATCACCAGTTCAAATCCCAGTTTTAGTTTTTGTTGGACCCTTGAGTTAGTTCCAATTACTCCTCTGACTGTCTATCCTTCCTTTCAAGCGTACCTCGGTTTAGGTGAAACATTTGCTAAATAAATTGTGAACTATGCTACCAGCTTCTGCTATGTTGAGGTCAGAACCTGCTATGTGAATTATCTGAGCATAATTTTTGTGTTTTTATTTTCTTACATTCCTCTTAACCTATCCTACACATTTTATAACCTAAAGGAAATGTGTGGTCTGTTCACAATCTTTGGAATGTTTATCAGTATATAAGACACTCAAAGCTGATTTTATAGATCACTTTGGTAGCAGGACTATTTTCTCATTCACATTTTTTTTGTTCACTGCAGCGTTATTGGTAAAGAATGGAAAACAAAATCTTTCATTCAATCAGCCTTTTCTTACAGCTTTCGAGTGCCACCTTCCATTCCCTCCCTCGACTCACTCCCCAAACAAGATTAAGCAATCTGACTGTATGCGCCTGTGAAAATCCTTGGAGCTCAGCTATTAAACAAAGTGATGGCACTAAGTGTAAATGAGGTCTTTGTGCCCAAGGACAAAGGCAGTGTCTTCCTGACCTGGTGGGGGGTCCCTGAAACAGGCGACAATATGATCCATTGACTTGTCCCCTGACAGCAGTAGGTAGCTCTTAACGAGTACATTCTGGCACATGTGACAGCTCCAAACAGGGCAGGCCTCTGCCATGAAGCTGTCCGTCAGCCGAACGATCATTTTTAATCCTGAGGACAGGGGATGTCTTTATTAACCTTTGTTAATAGTACCACCTGCAACTAAGTTATTGATAAAGTAGGTCAAACAACAGCTAATGTGACTCCCGGAGATTTCTGCTGGTAACAATGTCTGCCCGGACTGTGACGTCACTCCTGTGAACTTTGACCCCTGCGACACCCCCAGCATGTGATACGGGCACGCCGGAGAGAAGTGTCAAAGGTCAGCTTCCCTCCCCACTCACACTTTCAAGAGGCAGATAAGGCTTCAGAAAAGAGTCGTCCTTTTGTCTCTACGATGAAACTCCCTCTATGTTGAAAAGCGCGACCGTGTAAAATCCGAATTTAAATCAGCGAAGACCTCTTTTTAATGGCAAGTCTTTTTCCGTGCTGTGACCTCAAATAAATGTGACCATTGTCCTTTCTGCACCAGTGTGAAGCTATTCATGTAACAGCTATCAAGAACAGCACATAAAAATGTACATTTAACAATGTTTTCTCAAAAACACTTTATCACAGACTTGACTTCAAATGAACCCGAGTTGTCATGAGGTGCATGTGGATACCACCACCCATGAGAAAAAAGTGGGAAAATCTACCAGCATCCCCCTAATCTCTAATTATCATCAGAGGTAGAACGTTTACATCCAGAAAGTACAAATCGAGGCCAGGTTTTCCTTTGAACTAATCAGTTGAGCATACAGAGTGACAGACACAGAGAACTCAGCTGGTTGGTCGGAACAAAACCTCGGTCTGGATTTCTACTTCCTAGACCTGAACTTCCCTGGTCTGAGTGGCTTTCACATAAAGGTAAATCTACCAACTACATCACGGAAATTCAACTGGGAGAATTCTGAACTGAAATATAATGTCATCCAGACCACATAATCATCACCCTACGCTTGATAAATTTTCCCCAACTCGATCACAGCCTCCCCGCCATAAGCTGTTTTAGTTGTTATTTAATACAGTTTACCCAAGATTATGGTAAGTTATGCAAATGAGAATGCAAAACTTTTGCACAACAAAGCACCAAAGAGATGAAAGGTAAACCTTACATGTACTTTGTATACGGAGCTAAGCTACTTTGAGGAGTTGGTACAACCGTTCTGCCAACTCGCCAGTTTTCAGTAGTAGTGGTTTCCAACCCGGTCCTTGGGGACCCCCAGACCGTTCATGTTTTTGCTCTGGTAGGGAGTTGGGAGGTAGCAAGAATGTGGACTGGACCAAGGACTGGGTTGGGAAACAGTGTACTAGGTGCCCTGGTATTCCTCGCTCACGCTCCCACCCCATTTCCCCCCCAGAGAGATGAAAAGAGATTCTGACCCATGTGCACTGCTGGACCTGACTTCCTGTCTGGCATTTTACCTGTTGTGAATTATTCTTAATTATTTATCTACAGCGACTCGTACAAACAAACTCAAACCTGAAGTCTTATCTCAACAGAGGTCTATTGCAGGATTTGAGATCTCTGCCAAATGTTCAAAAAATAGTAGCAGAAAGTGACAAATATCAAGAGGGAGATATCAAAAGTCGTCAGGAAAGGAATCAACCACCAGCCCACGGTACCAGCCCAAGGTACCAGCCCACGGTACCAGCCAAGGTACCAGCCCACGGTACCAGCCCACGGTAACAGCCCAAGTTACCAGCAATGTAACAGATTAAAAGTGCAATAGTTTAAAAAGACAAACACCATGCTACTGGAGGTTATAAATGACAGGAAATTATACTGTAGAAATAAACTGGAAGCGCGACACGATCTGCTAGTGATACTTTCAGCTCCTTTCGCTGCCATTTCCTGGACCTGGAATCTTTTGTTAGATACAAAATAAACAGTTTGCTGACCCCCCCCCCCTTTAACAGTACAAAAGGTAGGGACTTATTCAGCACATTCTGAAACTTTTTTTAGTGGTTTCCATTACTTTATTATCAAAACAGCATGCGCCGTTATTAAAAGTGGAGCTTGATGCTAATGAGTACGCATCTTACAGTCTTATTCGTTTGGACGGTTTCACATATCTGCGTTACATGTCTCCCAGCCCACCCTCTGCAAGCACATCCTCCCGTCCTTATGTCGCTGTTATTATTATTATTATTATTATTATTATTATTATTATTATTATTATTATTCAGTTTTTATTTATCAGCAAACGAGCCTCGGCGACCAGGGACTAGTGCGTTTCTGAATGTCCTCCAGAGGGCCCTCGGTGCTCGCCGCGCCTATCTAGGAGCAAAGTGCGGAGAAGCAGCGTCAACCTGCGCGCTGGTCATTTTCGTTCCGCCATTCGCCCCCTCCCTCGCGGTAACCGGTTTCCGCCTCGTCACGCAGGCGCACCGCGGAGCAGCTCCCCGTTGGTGGTTACGCTGGCTCGCCGCTTTCCAGCCCTCCGTTACAGTTTTAATAGATAGACTTACCGGGTACGGCTGGGTCTCCGGATAGTGCCTGGCTTTGCAGCAAAGCGGATCTCTGCGATAAAGGATGGCCAACAGCATCAAGACCACCAGTAAAAATACTAAAGAACAGACTGAATGGGGAAGGAGATGGGGACAGAGGGAACGAGTTACTCATTATATGAGCTACGCATGAATGAGACAACTGTCATATAAATGGCTTCACATTAGACTCAAACACAACTAAGGGTTTTGTAACGCCTGTTTTCTAAGAAGATGGAGTTTGATTCTCCACAGAACTCCCTGTGTAGCCATGATGCTCAAATTTGCAAAACCGTTGCTGTTTTTGTTTCTAATAAAACTACATGGCAGCTGAGACAATCAGTCAATATAACATTCATATTCAAATATACTTTGGTTCAAAGTGAAAGTGTTCCTGGACACAATAATTCATTGTTACATATCGTAAGCAGAATGGAGTTAGGCTAGAATTATATTAATAATTAGGTGCAAGGTGAACGGTAAAGTGTCATATTTTTTCCATGAAATTCCACATATTTTGTTCCCATTATGTTATCCGAAAGTGAAATTGATTTCGTTATTATACTATCAGACTGCACTTGTCACCCAAGACACTGACCACTAATCTGTTGGAAGATAATGGTGAATGGATGCACGCTGCTTGTTTAAAGTCCGTGCTTCATTGATTTAACGAATAATTTACTTAATGTGGATTTATCTAAACCTTGCTAAGTGGGTATGGTTAAAGCTAGCGCAAGATAAAATGCACATTATCAATTGCAACTGACTTGTGAAATTATCAGAAAAACGCGTGAACTTACTGGAAGCCACGATGACTGTAAGATTGTCCGTTGTTAGCGGTGGGGCTGAAGCGGTCGGTGTTGCCGGGGTGAGCATTTCACTTTATGATCGACTTTAGGACTTTATGAAAAAGCAGAGAAAGTTCTGTCCGTGACATGTCCGGTGGTCCCGTTACTTGTCCTGAGCTCTGGCTGCAACAGAGAGCCCGGAGCAGGCGTCCGGCGCGCGGGCAGACCTTAGTTAAAGGCTGCGCTCGTCCAATCCCGTGACGGAGCTCCAGCAGCGCACCGTGACTGGCACGTACACAACACACCTTTTTCTGAGCTACAAATGTTACTTTACGTCACATATTGCAGTTTTTTAGATCTGATACGGCAAGGTTCAAAATAAACCTGTCAATCGGGCTACAAAACGGCAAAACTTTCATTCCAGGTAGCTAAACAGAAGTTTCTAAAGTTAACCTCCTTAATAGCCGATTGATCATATCGTTTTACCAGAGATCAGAACTTAGCAATGATCAACTGTCCTGACGAGATGTTAAGTAGTTATGTCAAAATATTGGGGGGAACGTAATTTTAACACAGCATTCCTGTTACTAATACAGATAAGGCGGTGTGATGTTTGTTTAGACATGAGACCCCCGCCAGTTGTTTTGCTATCACTGTCGATTAAGTACTGTAAACAAATAAAACGCTTTTGCTTGACCAAATGGTATCGCTACGTAGCTTTGTATGTCTTTAACCTGCTTTATTTTTTTACGATTTGCTGGTGATCGAGGCAGGACACGCATGCATTATGACAGAAAGGGCCAGGAACGTGTGGGGTAGCGCATTCCAGCACGAGAGTCTCCAGTTGTCCTGGAGATGCGGAGGAGTTCCTCGTGCGGAGGAGCTCCTCGTGCGGCCGCTCTTCTCCGCTTCTTCACCCGGATTGCCGCTGTCTCAGATAACTTCTCCAGCAACAGCGGAACTGTGCAGAGCTGCTCAGCATGACATCAAAGCAGAAAACTAATATAGGTAATGATCATAGGCGATGCTGTCAGTGATACACTACGACTCATCATAGAACGTGAGCGCATATCGGCTTTTGCCGTTAAGATAAATAAGCGTGATGCTACAAATGTCAACTATTTGTTAAATATATTGACACAATCTGCAAAAATAGATAGAAAGATAATCAGATGGACTGATATGTGAAAAGGGAGGAAATAATATATATTTATTTACATTTGTATAATTCCATTCCATCTACCTGTGCTCGCCCCTGTGAACTCTGAGGGTGGAAATAATCGATAAAGGCTTCACGGTGTGAAACCTGCGGGTCTTTTGGAAGCATTGGTGTTCAAGGAGATAGACGTATTTTTCATGCTGCTAAAGAAAAGGGCTTATCTAGAATATAGGATTGTGCGACTGGCGTTCTACAGTATTTTGAAAATGATTGGCATTCAACAAATTATAGGCTATGTTGCAAATTGACATATACAATATTACACGGCACTTTATTTACTTAATCATGGCTTTCCTAATACTTTGACATTACTGGGAGATAAGAGGCCCGTTACTCGTTATATGCTGTTAGGTCGGTTGGTTGACAGTTTGATCTTAAACATGCGAGTCGTGAGAGGAAGTGGTCCGTCTGCTCCCAGACCACTAACGATAAGTGGACCCGTGCATGCGGACGATAAACCAGCTGTAGCTACATCTGAAAAATGTGCTTTGCTTACTGAATAAATCACAAAATGTCACGGATCTACCTGTGCTATTCAACGCCACTTGGCCTAAAAATGTGCTTTTAATGCCGAGTCGCCCGGTTCGTTATCATCGGCTAAAACTATTTATCGCCCATAGCAAATATATCTTTAATACATGTGATATATGGATTATACGTAACTGTAGCATTTCAGCAGGAGTGTCAGGGCAGTGTTGTGGCCGTTAGTAATATGCTTTTCGTAAATTATTGGTTGACGTTTGTTCTCCTACTTATGGTTGTGTCAGAAAGGTGTTTAAAATAACAATAAAAAGTATATTAAAATAAGAGTGTTTAATTTTTAAAAATTTAACCGTAGTGTTAGGCCTTCCTCTTCCTGCCCCCGCAGCCTCCCCACGGCGCAGCAACTGCTCAGGCCGGGAAGCGGATTGTCACGACCATCTGACATTAACAGCACCTCTCACAGTTACCAGGAAGCCTCATTTAACCGTGAGTCTCCGTGCTGTGTCCTGTCACACAGTGGCTACTTCTCTCGTTCCCAGCAATGTCTGCCCTCTATTATATCTTACGCTTCTTGCTTTGATTCCATTGAAAACCAGTATTGCTACGTAAACGAACTAATGCATCTGTTTCAGTCGGTCATTGTCACATTTTGTGTCCTCGGAGTTCCGTGGCGAGACCGCGATATAAAACGGGGAAGAAAAGACGAGGAATACTATAGGGCAGAGTCTAAAACAACATGTGGCTATAGCTTACTCCAAGTAAGCCTAGGTAGTGCGTTAAATAAGCCTTAATAAAATACATTAAGTACCAGGAAAGACTTGCCTACGAGACCCAGCAACAGAGAATCAGACTTTCAGCCAGTGCAAAGGTGCACTGCTGGTCAAGTTTTGTTTGCGCAACTTCCCGGGAGACTCCGTGACAAACTTGAAGCGCCTATTCATTTGTTTCCGCTAGATGGCAGCATTGACACACTTCTATAACTTCTCTTTTGATGGTTCCTGCAGTTACGCACAAAAGATGCCTTTGCTTTATTCATTGAAGGCATATTTAGTTACCTTAGCCCGACAAAACCCGGACGACTATTAGCTGTAGCACTGCAGGAGTAACAAGAGATATTCAAAGATATTCAAAGCTGACGAGTCAAATCTGTTAGTCAAATGTGAGAAGCTCAAAAGGTGAGTCAGAGGTTCTGGGCCAATTCTTTGAAAGTGACGAATGAAGCCAGCGTGTATTGTGTAGTGATAAAAAAAAAAAAAAAATCAGAATCAGCTTTATTCGCCAAGTGTACTGGGCCACACAACAGGTTAGTCTGTCCTGTGGTCTGTGTGGATCCCAATGCTCCAGTGCAGTGACAGGGACAGTGCGGCTAACAGGTTAGTCCAACCTGTGGTCTGTGTGGATCCCAATGTTCCAGTGCAGTGACAAGGACACTGTGGCTAACAGGTTAATCTGTCCTGTGGTCTGTGTGGATCTCAGTGCTCCAGTGCAGTGACAGGGACACTGCGGCTAACAGTTTAGTCCAACCTGTGGTCTGTGTGGATCCCAATGCTCCAGTGCAGTGACAAGGACACTGTGGCTAACAGGTTAATCTGTCCTGTGGTCTGTGTGGATCTCAGTGCTCCAGTG
>JAODJX010000048.1:17509673-17533166 GCA_026776945.1 Isichthys henryi | reverse complement strand
GCCCCCCCGGCGTCCCCCCCCCCCCCCACCCCAACCACCCCCCCCCACCCCCCACCCCCCCCCCGCCCCCCCCCCCCTCCCCCCGCGCGCGGGGGCCCCCCACCTCAGTCACGGAAACTGAGTCTCACACACTACTACCTGTGATGGAGTTCCGGAGAACCCAGACATCCTTGCTGGCGTTGGCAGGCCGAGAGAGGTCATCTGGAGGAAAGCCTGCTGAACGCACACACACAGCGCGTGAATCACGAGTGTCTAAATGCCTGCGAGTTTGTTTTTGTTTGCTTAGGTGTGTGAGACAACACCAATGAAAACACATATGCGCGCAATCCTACCTGTGCTCTCACTTTCCAAGCCACTGGATGCTATGTACAGCCTGTAGCTGTCGTCCGTCTGGGGGGTGGAGCCCAGGCCCGTGCCCACAGGGGGCCTGGACAGGAAGTACTGTCGCTGGGGGGGCAGAGACACATGCCGTAGGAGAGCACCCCCTGCAGGTGATGGATGGAGGTGAATCACATCAGGGAAAAGTACCATTGATCACCTAGGCTGTTTAATCCCAATGTCTCCACAATGTGGTAAAAACCTGTTATTTTGATATTGTGGGGACCATTTTTTGGCCCCCATTTTATAAAAATCTGTGCCAAAAACTAAAAATATCAAAAAGGTTTTGTATTTTGTTCGATTACTTATAGTTAAGGATTGGGCTGGGTAGGGTTAAGGGCGTCATTGCTGGAATTAGGTTTTTTCCAATAGAAATGAATGGAGCTGTGTGTGTGCGTGCGCTGGACATACGGTCCGACCTGATCTCTGGCTCTGCAGGACCTCCACGATGACGGGGGGGAAGTAACCCACCCGGTCAGTGCCCTGTTTCCTGTCATGGACGTGGCCTTTCCACCGGCCATCCGCATGGCGCTCCAGGACCTGCAGGACGACCCCACAACAGTCTTTAACCACCTTCCGGAATGTGCTGACAGCCGACCAGAAGACTGCCCCATGGCGCCCCCTGCCACCTACCGTGATGATGTCACCCGCACGGACATTGAGGGCCGTGGGGTCGTGGAGGTCGCAGTGATCCTTCAGGGCCCTAACCTGCATTACACCAGAGGCGTCTACGGAACAAAGGGAAAGGAGGAGGAGGGTAAGGAAGCGAAGAAGGAGTAATGACTAAACTACATCCATCCATCCATTTTCCAAACCACTTATCCTTCCGGGTCACGACACTGCGCACCAAGCACCTGCTATTTTGACGCAGAACCTTCAGAAACCGTCATCATTCACAGAAGGATAAATAATATAAAACTATGAGAATCAGAAGAGTTAAAAAAAGATTTCATTGATCGGGTTGATAGACTGGAGCTGCACCAAGAACAGTTGGTGATATCTGGGCCTCTAGCGGGCTGCAAGAACCGCGGCGTCAAGGCGTTCAGTCGCTTCATCGCTTCAAAGCAGCATTGTGCATCCAAAGACACCCACCACACCGAGAACTTCAAATAGGTATGGCTGCTTTGCACAGAGTCTGCATTTAAACAGAAGGAAGGCGCCATATCGTTTTCCACCATTGCGGTGACTGACATTCGCCAGGAGCACCAGGAACGCCCCCAGCAGGTCACCCCTCACCTCTGAGGAGCTGCTTGATGTCCCTGCCGGCGTGCGATGTGGTGAACTGGTTGACGATGTCCAGGGCTGTTTGGTTATAAGCGTTACGGATGTTGACGTCCACCCCCGCCTGTCCGGGCGACACAGACCTGGCACTTCATTTTATCGTTAAACTTCAACTGTGGGTATTTTTGGAGCACAATAAGCGCATTTATACAGAACAGACGTCATGGAAGCAGAGGTTTGACTCACGTCCAGCAGCAGGCGCACTACCTCCGTCTTCCCATAGAGGGCAGCCTCGTGCAGCGCCGTGCCACATTCCGTGGTTCTGTTGATGTCGATGCCGGCCTTCAACAGTAACCTGTGTGCAGTAGGGAGTCTTTCTTAGGCTTTATGGATTTCTTATGAATTCGATTAATAAATCACTGTTGCCCACAAATATAATCTCAGCACTGAGACAAAAAAAAATGAAATCAACTGTTATGCCTTCCGACTTCTCCTCCTACTTCCTGTGTTCCCTACAAGCTCAAAATCACCTACAAAATGTATAAATTTATGTTTTTGCAATATCAAACCATACTCTCACCTCACTGTGATACACAGACATGCGCAGCTAAGTATTAACATGGAGTTTCACACAGAAGAGCAGACATGCTTGCATTTCCAAAATGAGCCTGTGCTGTGATCAGCTGTGCCAAGGAAGCATTTCAGCAATCCACTCAGCTGCCACACAGCGCCTGTTACCGGCCTGGGGCGGGGGGGCTGGGTGCCCATTTCAATTTAACCACCACTCATTCCCTTCTCTGTTAGCAGCAGTTCCTCTCCAATTCTGAAAGCACCCCCCCACACACACACACCAGAAAAATATTTCCCGGCAAACATGGTGCAGCCAGTTTGGTGGGTCCCACTGCCTGTTAGGGGGAGCACTGAGCAGGACATGCCCTGTCCCGGATTCCTCACTCTTCTCTAAATTCCTCGTGAAACTTCCACTCTTATTAAAAGATAAGTGCCTGTAGTCGAGTGACATCTCCCAGGTGACGACCCACAGGATTACCCAAAAAAGGACAATGAGTGACTCTGCTCCCTGCTCCTTAAAAGCACCTTCCCTTCAGTATGCAATAAGAGCTCAGGATTCTAGCCGCTGACATCACAAATTTCTGGTCCCGTGTGCAGATGTCCGCAGACATCTACAGTCCCCTAGACCCCCATGGATGTCTGCAGACCCACCTCAGATACCCGCAGACCTCGGTAGACCCTTGCAGACACATGCAGAACAACTGACACCAACAGAGTGCCCATAAACCCTCACAGTCACCATCAGACCCCTGTAGACACCCACACACCCCCGCCGATACCTGCACACCTCTGTAGACGCTTGCAGGCCCTCACAGATACTCGCAGACCCACTCAGACCCCCGCAGATCTCGATTGACCCCTGCAGACACCTGCACACTCCTGCAGATGCCTGCAGATACTTGCAGACCCTCTCAGACCTCTACAGATGCTTACAGTGCCCTGCAGACACCCCCACACTCCAAAAAATGCCCGCATACCTCAGCAGCTGCTCGCAGACCCTCACAGATGCCCACAAATGCCGAGAAGCCCTGCATACGCCCATATGAACGTACCGGATGACGTCTTTGTGGCCGTTGCGAGCGGCCAGGTGCAGAGGGGTGTTGGAGCCGCGGTCCGAGTCCCCAGCCCCCTCCAGGAGTGCCCCCACCATGCTGCTGTTAAGCAGCAGCTGGGTCACCTGGAATGGCAAGTCACAGAGAGGGAGGCTGAGCTATCTGCACCACTTTTCTTGATAATTTGCATCCCAAGCAAGTTAACACACACTGTGTAACTTTTAGCACGCAGCCCTGCTGCCTCACACATCCAGGGTTAGAGGTTCGAATCCCACCCCGGTTGGGTAAGAGGTTCGAATCCCACCCCGGTTGGGTAAGAGGTTCAAATCTCACCCCGGTTAGGTAAGAGTTTCGAATCTCACCCCGATTAGGTAAGAGGTTTGAATCCCACCCCTGTTAGGTAAGAGAGACACTGTGTGCTCTGTGATGGACTGGCCAGGGTGATCCCCTGCCTTCTGCCCTAGGCTTCAGGCTACCTGTGACCCTTTACAAGAGAAACAGATGGATGGATGGATGGATGGATGGATGGACTAAATGTCCCCAGTACGTGTAAAAACCTGTTATTTTGACATTGTGGGGACCATTTTCTCAGTCCCCACAAGGAGAAACTCTAACAATTTTCTAACAATCCCTGACCGTATATTGTTTGCTTACTTAAGGTTAAGGTTAAGGCTGGGTGGGGGGGTTACGGTTGGGTTAGGGGTTAATGTTGTCATTGTTGGGATTAGGGTTTTGCCCTTATAAATAAATGGACGGTTTCCACAAAGATATGAGTACAGGTCTGTGTGTGATTGTGTGTGTGTATGTATGCGCATGTGTGTTTGTGTGTGTGTATGTGTGTGTGTGTGTGTGTGCGTGTGTGCGTTTGTGTGTGTGTGTGTGTTTGTGTCTGTGTGTGTGTGTATGTATGTGTGTGTGTGTGTGTGCGCGTGTATGTGTGTTTATGTGTGTGTTTGTGTGTGTTTATGTGTGTGTTTGTGTGTGTGTGTGTTTATGTGTGTGTGTGCGTGTCTGTGTGTGTGTGTGTGTGTGCACGCATGTGGGTCTCACTCACTTTCTGCCTGCCAAACTCACAGGCCAGGTCCAGGGGCGTCTTCTTAGCCAGGGTTACCATGCATGGATTTGACTGGTGCTGTAGCAGCATCTCAGACTGGTGGGGGTGACAGCGAGCAAGGTCAGCACACAAATGCACATGAGGACGATGGAGAATGGGCGGGGGGGGGGGAGAGGGAGTAGCACTCACCACCTCATAGTGCCCGTATTGGGCAGCCAAGTGCAAAGGGGTGTGGCCGTCCTGGGAGGGGCCATTGGGGGAGGCGCCGGCCCTCAGCAGCACTTGCACAGGATCCGGCCTGCCTTGCCATGAAGCGTAGTGTAGCGGCCTCATTCCTGCAGGGGGCAGCAGACAGGCACGATGACAAATAGGAGTTTGGGCGTGTGAAGCGGATCGCGGCACGTGACAGGGTTCGTGGGGGGGGGGGCTGTATGCATGGGCGTGTCCATTGAACGCAGGTCATACCATTCCGGTCCCTGATGTCCACGACAGCTTGGGCTTCCAGCAAGAGAGATATAAGGCTGATGTTGCCCCCCAGGGCTGCGTGATGTAGTGCTGAAAACCTGCATGGTGGGACATGGGGGTTAGGTGCTGCCTGTGAGCCCCAGGGCAATCAGCTCCACAAACAAGTACGAGCACGTCAACCTGGGACATCTATCTTCAAACTATTACTGAGCAGGGATACCAAGGGAACTAATTAAAAAGGCCCGTCTGCAGAGCTACTCTCAGCGTGAGTAATTTAGCCTGAAGGCGTTGCCTTTTAAAAGCTGAGCTTTAATCAGAAGCCTGGAGACTTTCTGTTTGGGCAAAGTCATGTGACAGGACATCCTCTGGCACGGGATCACATGACAGTGGGCTGGGCTGTTAAAGACACAGTGACATAAAAATGATGTGTCTACCAATAGCAGTTGACCAGGTTTAAAGAACCAAACTAAATAAAGTAGGAAAATGCTCTGTCTCATTCACTGGAATGTTTAAAAAACTGGAACAAGAACAACATTTACAATATTTAAGCAGAATTTTAACTTTCAACTGAAAAACAAAAAACGTGACAGCCTGCATCCATCTAAATGTGCAGGATATTTAAAATGTCACACTGAGAAGTTTCATGATAAGTGGGCAACGTCTCTCCACCCGGAACCCCTATCGTGAGGAATCCCCGCCATGAGGAACCCCTATCATGAGGAACCCCTATCGTGCGGAACCCCTATCATGAGGAATCCCAATCGTGAGGAACCCCTATTATGAGGAACCCCTATCGTGAGGAATCCCTATCGTGAGGAATCCCCAGCGTGAGGAATCCCCGCCATGAGGAACCCCTATCGTGAGGAATCCCCGCCAAGAGGAACCCCTATCGTGGGAATCCCCGCCATGAGGAACGCCTATCATGAGGAATCCCCGCCATGAGGAACCCCTATCGTGAGGAATCCCCAGCATGAGGAATCCTCACCATGAGGAACCCCTATCGTGAGGAATCCCAGCGTGAGGAATCCCCGCCATGAGGAACCCCTATCATGAGGAATCCCCACCATGAGGAACCCCTATCGTGAGGAATCCCCGCCATGAGGAACCCCTATCGTGAGGAACCCCTATCGTGAGGAATCCCCGCCATGAGGAACCCCTATCGTGAGGAATCCTCAGCGTGAGGAATCCCCAGCGTGAGGAATCCCCGCCATGAGGAACCCCTATCATGAGGAATCCCCGCCATGAGGAACCCTTATCGTGAGGAATCCCCGCCATGAGGAACCCCTATCGTGAGGAATCCCTATCGTGAGGAATCCCCGCCATGAGGAACCCCTATCGTGAGGACCCCCTATCGTGAGGAATCCCCATCGTGGGGAATCCCCGCCGTAAAACAACAACTTCCCACTTAAACAGCCAATCATCAAGGCTTCTAGCATGAAAAGTGGAGAGCACTGCCCTGAGCACCTCATTGTAAATCAGCAGGCTAAATAACAGGAAATCCTGCACGGAGAACCTTTCTAGTCCCAAAATGAGCCGAATACTTGCGTATACTAGAGGTCAGGTTGGCTGAGCTGTAGCGAGCCCTCGTCTGGCCAAGCAAAACTATGAAGGGCGTGACCCAAACCAGAGCACGCTCCAGCCCACAGCCCTGAGCTCCATCACAGCCTGGCATGAGGCTAAAGCAGGCAGGGTGGGGCGGAGCAGGGCGGGGCGCGACCATGGGCAGCCGGGGTCCACAGCGTCCCCGCAGAGAGCCGGATTCTGACGATCCGGGAGTCTCACCCATCACAGTCTTGGTAGTTGACGTTCAGCTTCTTCGTAGAACCCAGCAGCTCTAGAGAAAGAGGGATATAAGGAAAGAAGAGTGAAATCCTGATGATCTCAGTCTGTTCTTCACCAACAAGCAGCTAAAGGTATGAGGATCCTTAAGTCTCTCATTCACTAATTACTTTATAAATTTGCTAAGCAGTTGCTTTAAAGAAGCATAGAAAATAGAATTCTAGACTTTTCCAAGTTTTTCCACATCAGGTAATGATATAAACAGTATAGCAGCAGATCTCTCCTGGGATGAGGACCCTCACGGAACCGGGTTCCCGGATCTCTGCGGCTGGCCATGCAGCCTTGCAGGAAGCTCTGTGTCACAGTGCACATCCACCCCTTCTGCAAGATCCACGGCTCTCCAGGGTTCAAAGGTCATAATTCTGTCATCTCCAGAGAGCTGACTGAAGCTATCCTGTGAAGGTCTGAAATGCACCCCTCACACCACAGCTCAAAGCAGGAAAGGATCCCTCCCAAGGCAAAATAAAGCATGAGCCCAGTTTAACTTACTTGCAAACTCCCCCCCACCCCCCCATACAGGGGACTTTATGTCCCCTCAGTCCACAGCGGAAGACACACAGAGTCACACAGGCACAGAGAAACAAACACATCCACCTCACACAGATCGATGAAACTGGACCAGGGATAACTGTGTCAAACTGTGTCATTTCAGTGATGATACTATGGGAACAGGTCACATGATCATGAGTGTACAGTCATGTGACATAAGCAGTGTGATGAGAGAAACCTTGGATGAGGATAAGAAGGTCTTAACGAGGCCAGGAGGCTGACAAAAACAAACAAAGGTCATATTCTTGGTAACTTCAGCGGCAGCAGCGCAGGCTGTGCTGGAACTGGCCGACCATTCACAGAAAGCCCCCCCCAAACATTTGTAGAATCAGCATCAATGTCTTGCTGCCCGATGGAGAGGGGTCTGTTTTCTGCCTCCCCTTCCCTAAGCGGGATCGGCGGCCGGTGATAAATCTCTCAGCAACTGGTGCAGCTCTCCCCCGCCGGGCACTTGCTCGGAGCTATTTCTGACACGGCTTACTTAGGCCAGGGCGGCTGTCATCCATAAATAAGGAGAAAACGGTCTTTTTAAAGCGGGAGTTGGGATTAACATGGCACAGCCTCTTAGCCACAAGAACGCAGGCTGAAGGCAAGGCTTCACAAGCCGGCTGTACAGAACAGCCTCCCGCGGACTGCCGGCCTCTCCGTGCTCGCGGTTGCCGGCCCAGTCCAGGGAAACCAGAGCAGCCAGCCGAAACTGATCCCGGTGGGAAAAAAATAAACCTGAAGCTAAGATTAGCCGGTGACTGTATGTATCTAACCGTGCAATTACGCATCCTGACTGCAACAGTAAAAGCGACACTACAGAAAACGCCTTAATGCCTTGGTGCCAAAAAGACACCAAAAACCCCAATGCTGTCACTCAGCCTCCAGCCTTAAGGTGGTGCTCAAACCCCCTCCAAAGAGGAGCTCTGGGTGTGGTCTTCCAACATGAGCCAATAAAATGAGAGGAGACACAAACACATAATTTTGCACATAATAGCTTCTTGTATATTCAGTTTTCGCCAAGACTTAATTTTGTGCCAGAGCCTCGCTCCGCCACCTCAAACGCTACAAACTCAAAATTAGAGTTAAACTTTGGAATAAATATAAATTAAACCAAAAAATACATATTTATAAAATTAGTTATGTTATATGATTTTTTAAACACACATACACCTAAATTAGTATGTTTCGCTTATCTGACTTAAAAAAGCATTTTGCGTGCAGAAAAATCCAAATTTTTGCCACTAAAATAGATGAGGTCATTTTATGGAGTATTAAACTCATCTAATAGGATATGTTTGTCTTATAGTTTGATGTAATTAAGTATATAGAAAATATTGCATTATTACATGTTTAAGTAATTTATAGCGCATTATCGTTAAAGTTAAAGACTGATTTTGCATGTGCAATGTATTCAAAGTGACCATGCTCTCCCTCCTTGTATGACAGTGATCACAGTAGGTCTCTCTGCTCTTCAGCATCTCCATCAGTCACCAAACATGAAACAGATGTCCCGGGTGGACTGAACAAATTGCTTCGGTGTAACTCATGACACCACACAGAAGACATTCTGCATTTGCATGAGGCTCCCGCTGACTGCGCATCATGGATACTGTATCACTTTGCCCAACAGCATGACGACAGGGTGGGACCCCAGCATGTTCTAAGCAGGCTGGCCAGTAAATGAAGCTCTTCAGATGAGTCACTGGGGTGGCAAAACACTCAACAAGTAGACGTGTTCTGTGGACTTTTAAAGCACCGAAAAAGTGTGATGTGGTTTTCAGTGGTTACTGCAGGACCCCCAAGGCAAGTTAAACAATAACAGGATGGGACAGAATAAAGACTTACAGCTTTCTTGGGCCCATCCATGTTTACATAAACTCACAGCATCATCGTGGCTCTGGTTTGCTGCATAGGGAAAATTCTACTGCCAGTTTCCTGGCAGAGTCACTGATAAGGTCTGGCGTGTTTGGTAAAGCAAAGGCTATGCTCAGATTTGCACTGAAGTGCCTTTTGGTTTGACACACTGCCGCCCCTGCGTTTGGCGGGGTTTCGAGACAGATCTGCTTCTTCTCGACCACATCCGCAGCGAAGAAGTTACGAGGGGACTGCAGAGGCCAAAAGGGGTGACGTATATCCAAAACGATCTGCTGAAGGTGGGCAGTTACGTCAAGGGCGTCTTGAATCTTGATTGTCATCTAAGTGCACTCAGGCCAATGAGAACACATGTACACGCTAGTGAGAATCGACATCATCAGCGTGGGCCACGCCCACATCAGTGCTCGCCAGGAAGTAGTGTTGGCCAAATGAAGCTTCTTTCTGAATTTTTTAGCCCCACTGGATGGGACTCTTGTTTTGCTTTGTGGCATGCATTGAGCCCTTTTCTGAATAGAGAGCACCATCTAGTGGTGTCAGAAAATACAGCAAACGGTTCATGAAGCTTCATTTGGCCATCACTAGCCGGAAGACCAGTGTGAAACTGCATTTGGTGAAAGCTCCCATAGCAGAGTACAATGGGGAGATTCATTCAGGCTCCATCTACAAGCAAGGGAGAAATGCCAGATCTGTCCTACAAAGGCCTCCAAGTTCCCAGATCTGTCCTACAAAGGCCTCCAAGTTCCCAGATCTGTCCTACAAAGGCCTCCAATCTTTGTTCCCATCCTGCAGTTCTCGCCTAAGGGGGTTCTCTGTAAATCAGAGCGCCTCTCATAACTGAGCGTCTTTGTCACACGAGGACACAGGAGGACATGAGGACTGGCTTCTGCCAATGGATGCCAGCTACATCATCAATAACAGAGGATGGAAGCATGTGATCACGGCGTATGATACCAGTCGGATAGGGAGAGGCGAAAGCTTTACCCTCAGCAGGCTGTACATGCCCAAAATGATCCCTCCTTCCACTTTAAAGGCACCACGCAAGCATTTTAACTGTCGTGTGATTTTCCCAAAATCAATCAGACAAGTACATGCGGCAGAAACGAAAGCAGAGGAAACTGATTCACACCACTGGCTGGACAAACAACCATAAATCATAAAGTCAATCAATCAAGCACCGATTATTAACCTACCTGCGAAAAATTATAACCTTGGGCTTTGTTTTGACAGCTTGAGGATTGACACTGTATTCCCTAAATTCCCAACACATGTCAATAACGTAGTGGGTGGGGCTACTAAGGAGTCAGAAAGGGACCTAGAAATGGATGAGGGACACTATAAGGTGACAGACAGGGACGTGAGACATTCTGGGGGCAGGACATCCCGACTGCCCATCAGAGCCTTATTCCTGTGCTCGTGTTAGCACAGTGCCCCCTTTTGGCACTCACTCAATGCTGTCAGTATTCACATGTCAAACGTACTACAGACCTGCCCCCCTTAACTGTTTCGTGTAAAAAAAAACATTTTCCTTGGCACCAAAAGCAATGGAAATATGCAGAGGCTGAAATTATACATTTGCAGAAGCCCACTACTGAACTAATACAAGTATAATCTGATGGAAGAACAGCAAGCAAGACAAACCAGTAAGGAAAAAAAATACATATATGGTTGGTAGGTTTGTAATACAGCAACTTCGCTGGATTCCATTTATACATCCCTGCTAGAAAAGCAGCTGCTGAACATCAAGCAGGAATCACTGAATTGAAATGTAAAGGACAACACAAAGTTTCCCAAACCCCCACAGCTCTCTACCCTTCTTGCACCCCCCCGAAACTGACTTGCGGTCAGCACAAAGAAAAGAGAAACCAATGGATGCCTCGGCCAAACCAAAATTAAAAAGGGGTAATTTTCCCAACCACATCCTATTTTGACTAAACGACATAACTAGTAAAAGAATCAGATACACTTTAAAGGGAAACATATGTTCCCGGGAGGAATGGGCCGTTCCTGATCAGTCAGTTAATGAGAAAAACAAACACAGACCACCCCTGGCCAATCAGCTGCCATTATGCAAATTCAAAGTTAATATTTCATCCATGAAGAGCACATGGCATTTCCTGCTTAGCTTATATGTGGCTTTTTTAATCACTCCTATCACTGAGGGTTTCACAAAACTCTGGCAAATAGTAAAAGGGTTCAAAAAATGACCTGCAGCCCAAGGCGCAAATGACACGTGAACTGAGACGCCGGCAGACCGTCTCCAGTGTGTCGGTTTGGCCCTAGGACAGCAGGAGGTTACATACAGTTAGGTTCACGCGAAAGGAGCCGCGGTTTGTGGCTGAGTAATGCTTTTGGTTGGGAGAGGGGCGCGCATTACGAAGAGCACCCTGAAAACCACCGACTCGCTTGAGTGCCCCCCCTCCCCAAACCCCCCTGAGCATTCTTTGGGGGTGGCGGGATTCAAACTTCAAACCCCAAAAAGGCAATTGAAAAATTATGATTATTTTTATGATTATTACAACCCACCAAGAGCATGCAGAATATTGAAAGAATGGATTTGTTAGGTGGAAGTGATCAGAAGGTCGCAGGTTCGAATCCTGGGGTCGGCAGAGTGATTCACTGTTGGGTCCTCGAGCAAGGTCTTTAATCTCCATGTCCCCCACATTTCTGTCTCAGCTGTACATTGCTTTGCATAAAAGTGTCCAATAAATAAACAAATGTAATAAGTCAGAATCCGGGACAGCACAATGGCTCAGTGGCTAATGCTGTCTCTGGTTTCTAAAGACATGGTGACAGACTAACCGGCAGCAGTGTTTCCCCAACTGGGTCCTTGGGGACCCCGAGACAGTCCATGTGTTGGGGACTGTCTGGCAGGGAGCTGGGATAGAGTAAAAACATGGACCATCTGGGAGTCACCGAGGACCATGTTGGGAAAAACTGTCCCACAGCAGGTGCCCTGTGAAGGTCTGGCATTCCGTCCAGGGTGCAACTCAGTCCTTTGCTGCTTGGAATCCAAGTCACCCCTGACCCTGAATGGGATAAGGTCAAAGGTCAGAGGAGGTCAAAAGATGACAAAGTCGGAACAGACCACCAGCCAAGAAGGCATAAACTGGTACCAGTAATATGAAAAGTATGAAGAGAAAGGTCAAACCACTAATGTCAAGCAAGAAGAGAAACAAACAAACATGAATAAGTTAGCGCATGATGAGGATCAATCATCCCTGAGGACAGAAGTGGCTACTGACCTTTAAGACACGCCCTCTTTAACCACATGACTTATCTGCTGGCAGCCAAAGCACATGTAACAACTTCTGTCAAAACCACGAAGCTCCTCAGTCCACCGCCTTATAAGAAACCCATAGGCCCAGATGAGCAGCCAGGCAGGACGTAGCGTGTGAGTGGCAGGAATCCCAGCCAATCTCTCTTTGAGGTTTTCAGTTCGACCTCTGGCTGTCAGATCGTCCACCAATCAGCCGTGTCACAGACACAGACAGTAAACCGCCGAGACAGCTCCCCACCAGAGAATATCTCTTCAGTTCGTATCTAAAGGAGAGGAATCGCCACAGACACCCTCATCCTTAGTCTCAATTCAAATCCCACAAATCAGCAAACCAAAGAAAATGTGCTGAAAATCATCCCCTCAACCACTTACATGAAATATATTAAAATGCTAAAAAAAAAGAAAGAAAAACTGTTAGAGTCTTTTTTAAAAAATTAAGGAACATGGTCTCATTGTTCTCAAGGACCAAACATCTAAAACAAGTCTGTAGCTGTCCTTTCATCTGCATGCAGGTGCCTCTGGCGGAGCTTTCAGTCAGCCTGGCCAGGCCATCTGAGTCTCACCTTTTATATTGTTTGATCACCACAACTTGGCAGCAACGCAAAGGAGGAGAACATTAAAGGACAGGGACAAATTGAGAGAGGAGCGTAAGGTTCAGGCAGAGTTCACTCATTCTCCTAAACCGGGGAGGTCCAGAGAGGTTCTTCATTTCTGGCCATTTTCAGGAGACGTCTCTTTGTTTAGGGTCAAACACTAAACATAGTAACTTGACTCTCAGGTAGAAATTAGAGCAAGAGCAATTCCCCTTTGACAATAAGTGACCTAACATCACACTGAGGTCACGCCAGGTATGAGGGGTCAACTACGAGCCACTGGTCCTTCTCATTATTCTTTAAGGACATCTTGTCTGCTTCTGAATACAAGGATTATATGTTGCTTATACAACTATCACTTAATTGCATTCCAGCCAAATGCTGCTAATTATTTATCTTCAGAAAATAACCCACTTCATTTATGTCTTATGACGGCCGAGAGTAAATTTTGCTGTACTGGTGTAAACCACTGCGAAAAAAGACAAATGAAAAGTCTTTACCCCAGTAATGATGATTCTATGCCATCCCCGTCTAGGAAAAATGACATTTAACCCCTAAGAGTTTGAGTCAAACTCCAACATCACCTCTAAGAGTTTCCAATGCGCTTTCAAACGTTACGTCCATCCCAGAGAAAATTGGCGGGTACATTGCCAGGGCATTTCCATACCGCCCACAGGAACCCAGGGGCCCCCTGAGAATTGAAACACCTCCCGTTGGTACGTGATATGAGGAACTCTTTGACGGTTCTTGAGTCTGACGGCACAGTTTAGGGTATCTCACGCACCCGCAGCCGCAAACGAGTACAGCAGGACTAAACGTTGTGCAAAGTGAGAGGCGTAGGCTGCCCATTCACAGAGTAACGGTACTGAAAAACAAAACCCGAAATTTATGCAAGTCAGTTTAGACCGCGGTAGTCAAAGACTTAATATCAATAATAGCTTAATGACTATGTCATTAATCACATTCAAGAAGTATTACGCGTTTCATTGACCTCCAAAAACAACAACCCAAAAAAATCAGAACCATGGTCGAGGAATTTTAGAAGCATCATGGAAATGAAGAAAGAGCAAAATTCCCTCATTTGCTTTATCTCGTTCATCGAAGGTTTAATAAAAAGGGGATTAAAAGGTGTGTTTGATATATTATCACATACTTGACTCTTAAATAAAGTTTGAAATTGAGCTATTTGCTAAAGAATAATCGTGGTCAGTGTGTATGTGAGTGTGAGTGTTAAACCAATAACTCTGCATCACAATCAGGAAGACACATCAATGCTGGCCAGACCTACAGATTTTGCCAATATCTATAATGGTGGGGTATATGTGAAATGGCAGAGGGACGTAGATTTGGGTATGGACTGTAGACACGTCCCCACCAATATTGTGGGAGTACCCTGTGCGTATAGGGGGTGGGGGGTCAGGGCTGATTCGGTCCCTACCTACGTTTAACCCAAGCCTTTGCCCTTCAAACGGCATCTTTTCCAAGCCCCGCACACCACAAAGGAATCCATCCTATCCAAGCCCCGCCCCCTGAAAGGCATCTATCCTATCTAAGCCCCGCCCCCTGAAAGGCATCCATCCTATCCAAGCCCCGCCTCCTGAAAGGCATCATCCTATCCAAGCCCCGCCCCCTGAAAGGCATCCATCCTATCCTGGCTGTCCACTATCTGACATCTCCTGTGACACACAGAGGAACCGGGGATTCTATAGTGAGGGCACATTTAACACATAAGATGTGAAAAAGGGATGGATATTTTTGGGGAGGGGCATGTTTGTGTGGATGTTACATTAGAGGGGGTTGATGACTGACCCCAAATTAAGACACTTGCCCCCCTTCCCCCACAGAATCTGTCGAGGATTACATGAAAAATAGGACTCAGCACAAGCTAGCAGAGGGAGAGCTAATCCGACAGGGAAGTGGATTGTTTGCAGATGTCAGTCTGTACGGTGCAAGGCTTTGTAACCAACGATCCGGCATCGATGTAACAGTGTGTGGATGTGAATCAGGGTAACAAGGTAACAGGGTAACAGCAGCTAAAGAACCAGCCAACCAAGTTCCACCCTGGATCAGCTGCTCCACCCTCTAGAGCAGTGTGTGCCAATCAGGTCCCTGGGGAACCACAGTCGGTCCACATTTTGATTTGCCGAGGACATGATAGGGAAACACTGCTAGAGTCTCATTAATGCAAACACATGCAGGATCCTGTGAAGAGAAAGAGATGCCAGGAAGTGTCAGAGTGAAAGGCACTCACTGCTGCGACCGGCCTTCTGCCTGACCAGAAGCTTCTGCGTCGATGGCATGTCTCCTTTCTTCACTGCCTGCAGGAGGTCCTGCTCTCTGCCCATGGCTCACGTGCTGAAGGTCAGCAAGCCACCAACTCAGACCTCCACAAAGCACACATGAAACCCAGCTGGACCTGGCCCAAGCTGTCAGTCAAGAGCTTCCTGGAAACTTCTTCAGATGAAGGGGAAAACAGCAACAAGGATTCATTTTATGCTCACATACTGTACATGCACAAAAACGCAGAGGGAAAGGTTTTGGCAGCCACGACTGATTTCGAAAGGTAGAGCAAGAGTTTCAAAGGAGTCCAGTAGCAGTGTGATTCAATCTGTAAAGCTTTTTAAAACTCTGTCA
The DNA here is from genome assembly GCA_026776945.1 of Isichthys henryi. NCBI lineage: Eukaryota > Metazoa > Chordata > Actinopteri > Osteoglossiformes > Mormyridae > Isichthys > Isichthys henryi. The sequence continues at coordinate 17,517,671 of JAODJX010000048.1, read as the reverse complement.
TGAATCCTGTGAGAAATCTGCCGTGAGGGTATCATCACTGCCATGTTTCCCCTGCTTCTGGGCTTCCTTGGTAGATCTGATCCATCATGAGGAAACAGACTGACAGCTGGCCTTGGATGTCGTGTCCTTGGCAGGTTTCGCTGAGTCGAAAGCCATCAGACTGTGGCTTGAAGATATGTCAAATTAAGGCTGAGCTAGCAGTGATTGTCCTGTACCAAAGTGATGGTGACACAACAGAGTCTGAAAACAAAGTAAGGCAATAAATAAATAAAATTCACTAGAACCCCAGTTCTACGGCACATTCTAAGACAAATTTCTGGGTAAAAAATTTTCCCAAAATTTTCCACAACATCCACAATTCACTAAAAAACTGCAACAATCGGTAAAAATGCAGGGTGACGTTGACACCCCCATAAAGCATAGGTTTGATTTACAAACTATTTAAATCTGTTACCGAAACCAATGTAACTAGCCTAAATCAGCCAGCGACTAAGTTTAAAACACAGGCGTTTTATTCCGAAATGTATCCACACAATTTAGAGTAGTTAACTTGGTTGCGTGTCAGCTCATTTCTAAAATTATCCAGGAAAAAACTATGAAAAAAAGGATTTGGATTGGTGTCTCCGTACAGTGTGTTTGGTTACAGCAGGCGTGACAGACTACACTGCATTATAATTACCGGATAAGTTGTACTTAAAAAAGTTATTTAGAAGAATTTCTGTGAAACTCAGTTTCACAGTTTCTGAATTACCACACATTATGCTACATTACCCTGCTAAATATCTTATAAAACATTGTTTTTTACAAGGCTTCCCTAGTTAGGCTTCTTACATTTGTAAAGTAATATATAAATCTGTTGCCCATTAAACCCACTACAGAGGCTCACCTTTGTACGCGGTCGCGCAGCGCATCTCCAGGTGCGGTAACTGGTTTATGTGGCTGTCCGCAAAGCGACACGCAACTTCCAAGGATGCCGTCCTCGGGTCTCCAGCCGGGTTCCAAGCCCGCTTTGCCGTGATCACTAACTACTGATTCGCACCGCGAACTAGTCGAATTTTAATGGGTTTTCAGCCCTCGATGCGAGCAGACCGGGTTAAAATATAAAGCGCTCAGCGTGTTTCCTTACCGACTAAACCCAAAAACTCCGCTTGCCATCTTTCCAAAACCAACTGCGATTCCGTACCATCGGTCCCTCCCACTTTCCCGTAGTCTGTCTGCACGTTTCCATTTTTAAATCCCTGCAAGATTGGTGTGTATGCATTTTGCTTAGTTATGCGAGTTAGTCGAATCGCTGCTTAGGTCATTACTACTTTAACATTACTATATTTATATAAAATCGTGCAAAGAATTTCATGAATTCCTTCATTAAAAATATGAAAGAATGAGAAGAATTTTTCGCTCGAAGGAATAAAACATCCCAGAATTGTGTTTGCCGGGCGCTCTTTAATGTGTTGTTTTCCACTTTAAACTCCCCCTGCACCATTGTGAGTGACGTGATATTCACTTCAGTAAAACTCAATTTCCTCTTGATGAAAAAAGCGAGGACTGCGTTTCTGATTCATTCCCACCTCGTGGCCATGGTTCTGACACTGCAGGCTGCGCGCCGCCAGCGGCCAGTCTGCGCGGTCACCCGGCGGGGCTTTGCGCTGTATCCCTGGCAGATGCGGTCCGCAGCCGGGGAAGTCCTCGGACTGGGTCGTGACGTCTAACAAACTGATAACATCTTGATAAACAGAAAAGCGCTAACAATTTATTCGAGGGGGCACAAATAATGCAGTATTAAGCTATTACTTATGTATTAATTAACCAGAAACTAAGTGTTAGGTACATACTGATGTCATTCATCATTCATGAAACAAAACGCGTCTTTTATCTCAAGTAGTGATTATATTTGCTGCTACATCTGTTAATTCTGTAAACTTTTGTGAACTACTGAAGGAACAAGTCACGAATAACACAAGTGAAGTACTCATGTTTCTTCATCATGACGCATCTTTTATCTCAAGTAGCGACTATATTTGTTAGTGATTTGTACTTCGGTAATAACTGAGTTACCACTAAGTATTTGTAGCCCCTCAAGTAAAGCGTTACCCAGCAAAGACAACGCTGCACACGAGAATAACAATTGCGTGTAGTGCAGTAATCCATCAGTTTGTACACTAAAATGAATTACATTACATCAGTATTGCATCAGAGGAATGAGCTGCAACTATTAACAGGTGTTTAAGGGAAAATATTTATAAACAGCATATGTATATACAGTAAGAACCAAATCAAAAATATATGAGCTAAATTGGAAGCTTGGTGGCTTCCTAAGATAAGAACCACGTCTAAGGTAGCATGACTAGTGCGGTTTAGTGTTCAGTCATGTGATTGCTCTAGGGAAGAAACTGTTTCTGAGTCTGGTAGTGTGTACATGTATAGTCCTGTATTATTTACCAGATGGCAGAGGGGCAAAAAGACAGTGATTGGGGTGGATTGAATCTTTGGAGAGGTTTGAGGATTGTGGTTGAGGTAGGTGCCCGGCGTCTGATTATGTGTTTGCCAGTCCTGGCTATTCTGTGCTGAGCAAATCGACAAGACGCAGAGATTCCAGTAGGAGAAAAAAAAAGCCCACCCTCCCACAGGTTCGTCATCATCTCTCAAGACAGGAAGTAGAGACTCTCTCCTGTGATCAGAGAGAAGGTGGTTCCTCTTCCCCCAACACCTGGTTTTGCAGACAGATACCTGAACAGGTAAAAACCTTCTATGTCACCCAGAAAAAATTATACATTACAGACCAGCCACTCATCTTTCCCCAGAGTGAAATTCCTACATCAAACCTCTATTACATTATTGAGAAATCGTTTTTAGAAGGCTTAACAATGAAATCACAACACAGGAATGCATTTAAAATAATTCCATCAATTATTATTCTTTTCAAACAAACCACTGCTCAGTTATTGGGTTTAGCGAGACAAAAGCACCCAGTGTGCCCATTAAGATTCACCATTCAAGAAGAGATAAGTCACTCATCACTAACTAAACAGCACAATAAAAACAGCGCTTAATACATTTCTTTTGGTGAATCTTTTTATATACAAAGTAGGTTCTCTACAACTTACTGGGCTACATTAATTCAAGAGGAATTTCTATGGTGTCCTTTATTATCACTGCTGTTTAGTCAAGAACAAGTAAGCCTTACACATTTAAAAAAATAAACAGCCAACGGACATCGAGTTTCATAGTATTTAGCATCAGAACGCAGCCACTTTGTACATGTGAGACGTGCACCATCTGATTGGCTCAAGAAAACATCCCATGTGCCACTCCATGTTGACAAATGTCCAATCATTGGACAAATGTCCTCATATGTCAAAATGTGGGAATAAAAGCATTTTAAAAACTTGGCTTATTCTCTGCACATTAAATACAATTCCGGTTGAACATATTCACCCAGCAGTTTGTTTTCTATCACCAGTAAACAAAAAATATGGCTTACAAATGTAAACAATTATTATTATTATTAATTTATTTATTTATTTTTAAAAAAACCTAGTCTTCCTAAGACCTTATTGGTAAGCTAGCAGGGGGTGACACTAGGCCATTCCCTGAATGTCACTGCTGTAATGCCGGGAGTATTTCAAATACATAAATACACTCAGGGCCAGTCTATTAGGTACAGCTGCTTGGTAATGTGAACAGCACAATACCCTCCAAACAGCGAGTCGTGTGACTGAAACTGAATACATACATCGAGAAACTCGCTTACCGGTCCACTCAGTACTATAACCATCAGACGCCTGATCGAGATGTTTTGAATGCGGTGTAACAGTTGGTGCCATCTGAGGTGGGTCCAGCACTTCAGAAATAGACACTATCTACAATTTTCATACACTACAGTGTCTATGGTTCATAGAGAGCAGTGTGACGGAGAAAAAAATCTCGTCAGTGACACATCTGTTGTGGAAAACACGTTAATGAGAGAGGTCTGAGGGTGATGGCCGGAATCGTCAAAGCCAACAGGGAAGCCAGAAGTTCAAAAACACCGGCTCAGGACACCAGTAGGAGTGCAAAATGGCTTCTTCAAATACACAACTGGTTCACCCTCAAAGCAATTCTGGAGGGAAAAGGTGGGTCCTGGATGGACACTAGCTGGTATACACTCAATGCACTGATAACTCGCTTTTTATGAATAATTAGAGATCATGCCTGGCAGTTTAGTGCATGTCACAGGACCCAAGCTGCAAACCTTCTTCTAATACAACCATCGATGTTCGACTTTGTCATTAATGTTAGTCTGAATATTTACAGAAAAATCAGCTAATTGCTTTTCATGGAATTTTTTTATATGTAGAAAAACGGTCCCAGTCGGTCTGAACCAAAAGCCTTATGCAATATAACTATGCGTTTTACTATTTAAGTTACTATTTAAGTATTTGCTATGGGTTTTATTTTTGCATTAATGTAAGGCAAGAGAATGAAATTTAAGAGAACACAGTAGCTACCTCTGTTACCGGCTGATTTCCATTGGTTTTAGTTTTTCAGAAATATACAGTAGAACCTTGGAACCTGAAGACCTCTTACCTCGACCAACGCAGACATCAAATGGGTCTGTCCATTTGTTTTTTCAATTTGTACCTTGACCTAAATCGACTCAACCGTTCCTTCTAAAACTTGTATGGGTCGAGACGCGTTCAGCTCTACCAAGTTGGGCCTTGAACGGGTCAGTTGAGAAAAATCGAGCAGCAACTTGATCGAAAACGCAACGACAAAACAAAATGGACCAGCTGAAACTTCTACGGATGGAGACACATCTCCCCTTCCAAACGGTAACCCCCGTGAGGTTAAGAGGTGCAGAGCTTCCTTCGTTCCTGCTTCACCTACAACAAAACAATCCCAGAATGCCTCAGTAGTTTGATGGTCTCTGGTACAGCCACATGACTTTCTGGGCATGGAGGGCCGCCCACAGTTTTAACTCCATTAAGATGTCATGGTTGGCGTACAATTCCACGGGCTGCTTGATGGCGTCATAATAGTGGTCCGAGAAGTCTTTGTAATTCTCAGTGATGAAACCGTAGGCTGAGACCTATCAGGAAGACATAAGACACTTTAGTTTACGGTCTGCTCCTCTCCTATTAGCAAAATGTCATTTTATTTCATCCATCCATCCATTTTCGAAACCGCTTATCTTACTGGGTCATTGGGGGTCTGGAGCCTATCCTGGAAGCAATGGGCACAAGGCAGGAAACAACCCAGGATGGGGGTTGCAGGTTTGAGCCCCGATTCCTCTTGACCCCATTGTCCTTGAGCAAGACACTGAACCCCAAATTGCTCCCGGTGAGCAGGTTGGCGCCTTTTGTGGCAATCTCCACCACTGGTGTGTAAACATGGACGTGCAGGTCGGGGCCTTGTGTGTGAATGTGTGCGTGGATGGGTGAATGTGAGGCATGAATTGCAAAGCGCTTTAAGTGCTCGTAGGAGTAGAAAATGCGCTATATAAATGCAGTCCATTTACAGTACCATCTTCATATTTGGTGTAAAACTATGATATTATGTCTGTGTAGCAGCTCAGTTATATCGAAACCTTACCAAAAGTTACCCCAGTGTTTGTGGTGACAGTACAATAGACCCGTGTATTTCTTGACTCAATAACTACCACACCTTCTTTGGCTAATCAATTGAGTTAATTAACTGAGCAATTCAATCAATTGAGCTGGTGATGAAATTTTGTGAATATGTGCATTTCCTGGGCTGCCCCTGAGGAGATGTTTGAGAACTGAAGACACCCAGCATCCATCTAAATCTAGACATGAATAACTTTTTGGAGAACAGAAGAAATTCTTATTTATTTTTATTCTGCTGTTATTTGTATATGTCCCATGCAAATGTTTTCTGAGCAAATATACACTTACTACCTAAATAGTCAAATATTTTTTTTGACCACAAATGATTTTTGTACAGTACTGCACATTCACAAAGGTAGAAATGTATTACAATCATATCTGGCACTTGTTATTTCCGAAACAGATTGTAAATCACTTTCAAATATAAAAACAATAGGTAATTCAGCATATTTAGGAATGAGTTATAATTGGCCATTTACAAGTTTGTAAGATTGATTGATTAGTAACAGTTTATTAATACCTAATGAAATAACATTAAACTAATGTATTACATATATATTATGTATAAATAACCCAGCCATGGCAGACGGCATGTAAATTCTGCACTCACCTGATCACACATATGCAATGCAGTCATAAGCATCAGTGCGCCTGTGCTCGGCATGTAAACTTCGGGAAATTCGATCATCTGCCATGAGTTCAGGAACCTTCAAAAAGCACCTCTGTCACTGGGGGATTTGCTTTTGGTACGCGAGCTCCACCAATGCTGTCCGACACGTTGGAAATGAGGGTCAGATTTTGAAGAAACACTTACTCATCTTTGATGTACTTAATAAATTCTGGACTGAGGATCTTGAAGTGATTAGCTCCCTGGTTAGTTCCAAAATACTGCGAGGGACTGCAAAACAAGACAGAACTGGGTAATATGCACGGAACCAAATAAAACCTTTTAATGGCTCAAGACTAACAAAGCATGCAACGATACTGGAATTAGCAGTTATCTGCTATCTTTTGAAATCTAATGGAGCTCATAGAAGTTTTGCTTACGCAAAAATTTTCGGAAGGCAAAATGAAAAATGACTGGTTCAGACACATAACCGAATTGTAGAGGAGGTGGGACCAAGACATCTGATTGGTTGGACCCACCTCCTCAGACAATCTTACTGGTTCTCATTGAACCAAAAAGTTCTCATTCTGCCCTCAGAACATTGTGTGTACCAGAAAGCACAGGGACTGATGTGAAACAGCGCCATACAGTGGCTATCTTGTGAAGTGCAAAAGCCCTAGCACCTCACCAATGCATCATAGACCTCCATAGACTTTTTACGTCCCACCACCACACACAATCCTGATTTAATTAAGAAATCATCAAGGCCTTTTTTGGTGTATTATCATCCTGTTTCAGAGTTTTACTTCACCCTGGCAACACTGCTGACCATCGCGGCCACTGAACACTCACTGGTCACCTTTGTCCGGCCCTGAGGTCACTGGAATGCCCCTGATGGCTGCAGTGAGCATCAAGTAGTCACGAAAATGTGCAGGGATAAACACATAGTGAACATCCTAGTGAAAAAGCAGGCAGATAAAAAAGTGCTATATTAGATTGAAGTACATCCTGAGTGATTGTGGAATATGGCTCTAAATGAGAATCTTATTCACCAGCAAGATCTACAAGGAATCTGTCTTAGTACCGGTGACATAGAGCATACAGCATACCCCCGCCCCCCACCCCCAAAAACAGCATGAGTCATAAATACATAGGAGCATGTGTACATGTAAGAATAGTACAGGAATAAATGATTAGACACGCTGATGTCATTTTCACTACCTGACCCTGCGGAACCTTCCGGAAACCAGCGTCGTAATACGCAATCAGTGAGTTCTTCATGGTGTTAGTGCTGAACCCATAAAATGAGGTTTTTGTGCCCACGTCCTTCTCAAAGTCCTCGGTCACCGCTCCGTTCACCCTGGTGCCACACAAACATCATCAGGAGGCTTGAGGACCACAGGACCCGACTTGCAGTCATTCGTTAATCTGAAGCTTTTGTCAGCGGGGAGTCAATGTTCTCATATACTTCGCCTGAGGTACTAAAGTGGGTATCTACCGAACTCTGCTTGAGAACCACTATTTTACAGTAGGATTTATACAAGCAAAAATGCAGAGCAGTACGGCGTATTGCACAAAATTATTCTTTGGTACTCATCACTAAATTGCACTGCACTACAGTTTTCCCTACCCCCCGATGCCTTACACCAGGGGAGGCCAATCTTATCCGCAAAGGGCCGGTGTGTACGCAGGTTTTTGGGGTAACCTTTATGTCAGCTGTTCAAACCCAGGTGTGAGGACTCTTCACTCTTCAATAAAAAGGTTTGCGACCCGCGGTCAAACAGT
>JAODJX010000048.1:17502173-17507173 GCA_026776945.1 Isichthys henryi | reverse complement strand
TGCTTTTTATCTATAATGTTATACCGTGCAGAGCTCGGACCGGGGAAGCAGGCGAAGAGAGCCGTGGATACAAATGAGCTTCCATATAATGTCCAGATACAAGCCCCTTCCCCGGAATAATCCCCGCCTACCTCCTTCTCATGGAGTGCCGTATTCAACCTGCTGTGGATGTTCTGGTATCCTCCAGGTGACCAGCGTCTGAAACGTACGCGAAGTGTATACGAAGTTTAAAATAAAGGTTTAAACTATAAATAACAGAACTTCGGATTAGTGAAAAACAAGTATGTCTACTTAAAAAGCATGAGTTAGGAACCAATAATGAACAAGTTTCTGGTTGTAACTAACCTGCATAGCGGCTGAAAGTACAAGAAATTAGTTGTCGGAGTTATTTCTATTACAGTGTGTAAGGTTCTCTAATGAACAATTTAATTGCAGCACGACAGCACAGTCCTGGAAATTAGTTAGAAATAAATCAACTGAAACTGTGGTCCATGAAATACGTAACTACTTCAGCATATATCGGGACAAGGTTAAAGCAATTCTGATGTATAGGCTTACCCTTTAAAATCCAGGGAAGTAAATGATTATGCACACACATAACAGCATTAAGTACAAGTATATAAACATCTATACGGGTCAGATTTAGCAGCAAGGACTACAAAAATATTAACACCGTACATGTATACAGTTTAAGAAATACTTAATGTGAAAAGCACATTCGCATCTGAAAGTGAAAACGACTAAGGCATAATTACCTGAACTGTCCCCGTATGGAATCAACACTGGATAACAAATTAATCGGATCGTAATGTCCATAATAAACATTGGCCATCAATCCAAGACATGTTACTCCGAACAGAACGCTGCAAACCAAAGTCACATGACGGCGAGAATACAGACTACGTCTAAAAAGGACTTTGATTTTTCTCATTGTCTCAAGTCAAATTGTATGAACAGTTTTTCAGAAGTTGTTCAAAACGGGCGATGACCGTGATCACAGCCCCTGCGGTTTCCAGTACAGGAAGTGAGCCACAAGGAACAAAACTTCAGATGACACCTAATTTGTCAGCGGCGTGGAGACTAGGCGGTACACAATAAAAGGTGTAAACACACGCCCCAAACAGTAGGGGAGAGTGGCGACACTTTTTCCTCAGACTATTGGAAAGAAAATTTGAATAGACTATATTAAACCCACATCTGTCAGCTATCCACCGACAACGCTGTAACGTTTATATGAGAGTATACGATCAATTTACATTGAATAGACAAAGTTAAATGTTGCAACTGACCCCATAACATAGGATGTAATAAAATAATTCTTTTTGCTATTTCTTTATAACATTATGCTATTTCTATATAAAATTATTTATGCAGTCTGGGTCTTCACCAAGTTAAATTAGTTGCATAAAGACAAAGACTAATAACATTTTTGAGTGAAGTTACAAGCATGTTTTGATTAATTATAACAATACACTACGAAACAATTACATTAAAAAAAAAAATCAAGACACTGGAATGTAGTAATACTTCTGTGAAAGCTTTCTAAACGGAACTGTGTGCAAGTGAATGTTGTGAAGTATTTTTACGTGTGCGTCAGGATATGCAGGTAAGCCATTAATTGTGTGTGTCGGTATGTGCATGTGACGTAGCGTATGCGTGTGACAGAGAGAGGGTAAGAGGGCAATCTCCACATCAGACTTGCAGTTATGACAATGATAACCGGCTCCTCCATCAGTGAAGCAGCATGTACATACACTGATATCCACGATAAAAGTTGCTATGCTATATTGAGACAATAGCTTTGACACAGACAGGCAGGCAGACAGGCAGGCAGACAGGCAGGCAGGCAGGCAGGCAGGCAGGCAGGCAGGCAGGCAGGCAGGCAGGCAGGCAGGCAGGCAGGCAGGCAGGCAAAGAACCCAGCATAACACATAAACTAAACATCAATGACTCCAGGAAGAACAGAACAAGATCAGGAGCAGGAACTTAAATACAAAACTAATCCGGGTAACGACACGACAGGAGTGAGAGACAATTAATCAATCCGGGAGGGGGCAGGGCAACGAGCAATCAGGTAAACACGGAAGGGCAGGTTCACAAACAGGCAACAGCTGAAACTAATAATTAAACTCAGGGAACTCAAACTAACAAAGAAACTAAGAAACAGGATGACCAGCGATGGTAGCGATGAAGGGACTGAGACAAGAGGGACTGAGACAAGAGGGGCTGACCCTGACAGCTACGCCTGTCAGACGCCGAGAAACACTGATTAAATGAATATGACTTTACAATGATTCACGCAAACAGTTTAGACAGTATGACGAAAATTCTGATAATAAAAAATTACTTCTTTTTTTACCTTTTGCAGAAAAAATAGTCGTATGTGGCTGATTTCTTCCAAAAAGTTTGAGGGGCTAATTAGCACGTGCAGTATGAATGTCATCACTGCATCTTATTCCTCGCCAGAGCAATAGGCCATGTTGCAGTCGTCCGCACTCTCCACTACTGTAAAATTGCTCTATATTCTGTCCGAAATTCAGTATTTTCATGTTAAGGTACAGGCTATTGTTATTTACGTGCCTTTATTATACTGCTTATTTAATCATAATCAGAATTAATTCATAATGATTAAAAATTAAAGGCCATTAATAAAACCTTATTGAATTAGAATGTTTATGTTACTATTTTGTCTGTTACTATATAAAACAAAAGTTTATGACTTTATATTCACATTTGAACAATTTCTATAATCGCTTTAAGAATAACTTGAACTTGAATTTTAACTTGTACTTGATGTATAGTTACAGTAAGTACAGTAGATTAAAAGATTTTGCCGATTGTTATACTTTATTGTCGGTGCCAAAACATTAATGTAACTGCACGAAATACTTAAAAAAATTGCGTGTAAATTCCCAGTATTAACCTCGCGCCCTGCCATGAAACAATACTCCATGGTTTATTATCGTACTGGGCATACACGTAAATAAACATTTTTAAGACTACGCAAATATAATTTTAGCACTTCCATTATATATGGTTTTCATATTACGTGTTTTACACAAGTAACAAAGAAAAAAAGTGAACTACTTTATACTTTCCTACCAAACGACGTTGCATGGTGACAGGAATGCATTAAGACAGCATGCACAGATTTTAATTAGTTTTCCGTGCATCCAGGGGCGGGCTGGCAGACTGGGCCGCTGGCCGAGGCGCCCCCCTCCGCCTAACAAACCTCACATAAATGCAACATTCCTGAGAATGAAGGCGCTTATGTCATGCGTATCACACAGATTCGTCACACGGTACTTTTATTTCTCTGACTTTATATACCGTCTCATTATGGTGGGAGTCAGCCATGGGTGTCGTTAGGTCCGATATTTTAACACTAGCCACGAGCATTTTACCCCCGATGTAATAGCGACTGACTGCAAAAATTAATGTTTTACAGTTAAACTATGTTGTCGACGCCGGTAGCCTATCTAACGGAAAAGCATGTTTGTGGATTTTGCTAACTACCTGTCATTTCAGATCTTAAAAGAACGTTAAGGTGACACCAAAGTTCCGGTGCGTGAGCGGGGATTTCACATACTCGCATTGACTGAGTCAAACGACTTTCTTAGGTCTCTGAAAGAACGCAAGTGCCCGTACTGCGTGGAGCCCGAGATTATACTCGGGCGATTAGGAGCGGGCGTTGCGTAACACGTAAATAGAAAGTTAAATAAATAGGGTGTGACTCGAGTCTATGATATGTCAGCAACTAATCACAGATTCTTTAGTTTTAATACGGTTATGTATTATTTAAGACGTAGAAAGCACAGAACCCATGATTATCCAGCGTTTTTAACCAATTTTCTATTGCCTAATGCACCAGTCGAAATAATTTAGCAAACATCCATTTTAACAGCACGTTCTGCAAAATGCCTCACACACAAATTCCATTTTAAATCAACCCACAGAACATTCGCTACACGCAATACAGAACAGCCTGACTCGCGTAAACAGAAAAGAACTTTATTACCAATTACAGAGGATTCAAGACAGTTGGACGCAGATTGTACAATAAATGCAGGACCATGGTTTTCCACTATGCTATGCTCTTCATAATACATTAATGCAAACAAAATAAAAACACACAGTCACTTCATGCAAAACTATAAGCAATCAAACCTGACGGTCATGATGGCTTGTTTCTTCAGTTCGGTTTTTTAAAAAGAATTGGAGGGTGATGATGTTTCAGCGCTATACATTTGCCGGTAACCCACCAACAAAGGCTAAATACCGTTCTGCATAAAGATGTTTGGGTCAACAAGCACTGGAATCACTGCAGCACTGGAATTAAGCTGGTCCACATCACCAGGAGTTAGACAGGCAGAAGGACCTTGCGAAAACCTAACAGCAAGGGAGAAAGGAAAACAAAGACACCAGTGAATGCACATAAACTGCATACCTGCCAGGTCAGAGCTTCCATTTTAAGTATATGATGTGGAAAATACATGGATCGAGATTGATCCTCTCTTGTGTCTGAACATAAGGAGATGAGAATGGCTGTGATGGGAAATCAGACAAAGTACAGTAGGGGGTTTGCTGCCTAAACGCTTCAAAAGACACCTGTCCTCAGCTCCCAGTCTCCCCAGTCCACCCAGCATCCAGGTCTATTTGGAGTAGAGCTTCAGCTGTTCCTTCACGTCCCCCTCCGTCACCTCGCCAAAGGTCTCCTTGTTGTCCCTCAGCAGCTGGAATATCGCAGCCAGCTGCTTCTGCTGCATCCTGCAAAAGACACACATGCACGACGCAGTGGACGCCATGTCATAACCATCACGGCCAGACGACTCACTGCACGACGCAGTGGACGCCATGTCACAGCCATCACACCCAGACGACTCACTGCACGACGCAGTGGACGCCATGTCACAGCCATCACACCCAGACGACTCACTGCACGACGCAGTGGACGCCATGTCACAGCCATCACACCCAGACGACTCACTGCACGACGCAGT
>JAODJX010000048.1:17474641-17502073 GCA_026776945.1 Isichthys henryi | reverse complement strand
CGACGCATGGGATGCAATGTCAAAACCATCACCGCCAGTCGACTCACTGCACGACGCTGTGGACACCATGTCACAGCCATCACACCCAGACGACTCACTGCACGACGCAGTGGACACCATGTCACAGCCATCACACCCAGACGACTCACTGCACGATGCAGTGGACACCATGTCACAGCCACCACGTCCTCGACCGACTCACGCCAAATCCCTCCAAGTTTAATATGGAAAGTGTCATTTCCTCCTTATATACACTTTAATTTTTAAAATTGCATATCAGGGGTGGGCACTCTTATCCGCTTAGGGCCGGTGTGTATGTGGGTTTTGGGGGTAACCTTTAGGTCAGCTGTTCACGCCCAGGTGTGAGGACTCTTCAGCCAATCAGTCCTCTAATTAGTGACCTAATTACAGAATTGCAGCAAAAATCCTTACACACAGCAGCCGTTTCTGGATAAGATTCGCCACCCCTCCTGTAGAATATATTGTTGCAATACACTGCCCAGGCAAAAAACAAAATGTTTTAATTTAAATCAGAAAGTACTTAAAACCCAATAACTGGATCATTATTGCCATTCAGCTGCATTACACAGCAATAAAATGAAGGCATCCGCATATCTGAATGTACCGAATGACCAGGTTATGCATCAAAGACTTTTTTCTTTCCTGTTCGAATGATGCCAAGTATCACGGGGCTCAAGTTGTCAAGGAGTGGCTCAGGGAGCTGGCCGTAACCCCAATGAATGTGTCTAGCAGTCGATGGAAAAGACTTTATGGAGCGCTGTAGTATCTTGGTGTAAAACTGAAGCAAGTATGGAGAAAAATAAATGTTAAGGCATTGCAAAAGCGTGCAGAAACTATGCCTGGAGGAATGCGTGACATCACAGCTAAAGGAATATTAAAGTGTTTTTTTTGGTCACGTTTCTTCCTCATTCCTTCCATTTGTCATGAACTTAATTATTGTTTTGACATACCTGATGCCGGAAATAAACGCTCAAAACACAGAACTGGTTACATAGCCTTGACATTTAATTGTTACAATGGCCAGTAAGACAAGTGCCAGTCATTGAAAAAAAAGAAAGAAAACATTGAATATAACTGATCTGTGAAACACAGCAGACTCCATTCAATATGGCCTCTCGGTGCTGCTATACCATGAAGTAGTTTACAGGGCAAGTGGAAAAGACGTCACAGTGATTAACATGGCAGGTGGTGACTACACACGACCACCTGCATGTGAGAGCAGTAAACACGGGGTGACGGGCGATCTGTAGGCAGGACACATTGACAAAACTCACAACTTTATCCTCATTGGTGGGGGAAGAAATATATAGAATGTTTTGCTACGAACCATACAGAAATCCTACTAAAAGTGAAGTTGGGTCTTTCAATGTGTTTCACAAAGGCAGTCAAAGAAACAATGGTGCAAAATGAATTATAGCTTAGCTCTGCGTGGCGTGGCTATTACTACACGTGCAAGGCCAAAGAATAAAAAGGGCGGGACTGCCGTCCACCAATCGAAACACACACACACACACGTTTATTTCTCAATGATACAGTCACTCAATGACCAAAAGAGTTGAGGCTCATCTTCATTAAGCTGGACTCCAACAGAGAAATGCCTGGTGGTAAGTCTATTCCTCCGCTCTGAAAAACAAACAACCGTCCACTCAACAAGCATGAAACTTTACTTTGAGTCATCTCACTCGGTCATCACTGCACTCAGCAATGCGAGTGTGCATCGAAACTCCGATGCACTGTACATAAGTGATAATGCAACGAGTCCATTGTTTCCATTGCAGGCATTAAAACCAGGTTGGCAAGTCGAATGTCTGAGGAAACGTGAACATTCTCATACTACTTGCAGCCAATAAAGACTGATTTTAAAGCCATGCAGTGTTTGGAAGCCCAAGGTTAACTCAGAAGAGCAGGAGACTCAACACAGAAGGCATGGTGGTGGGGGGGGGGAGTAAGTGGATGTATGCGAGATCTCGCCTTTGAGGTCTGGATGAGCACAGGCCTGTTTACCGAGTCACACCAAGAGCCCTGCAGAGACACTGACTGACAGCCCTGCTAAGGAAGACAGAGTTCAACTTGTGTTTAATACACGGTCGTAATAGTGTAATGCATGACAGGTACTGGTGGGATAAGGTTCTTACAATGGACTCCTGTGCTAGATTTTTTTGAGGGCCCTTCCGTGCATGGTTAACATTTCAAAAGGTTTTATATAAACCCAAAATCAGACACACACACACACACACAAAAAAAAAAAAAACACACATACAGACGACTAACAAGGCATCTGACCTTTAACGATTAAATGATACAGATGCATCCATGAAATATCCTTAATGTAGACAACATGAATGCTTACAGCTTCGCGATAAGAAAAACAAAAACTCTAGACAAGGGAGACAAGATCTAGAATCTAGACACTCTGCTCAGCAAGACAGACCTGCCAGGCAGGTAAAGTGTGTGTGTGTGTGTGTGTGTGTAACAAAAAAGAATATATATCTCACACACAGCCTCTCCCCAGGTTACGAAGGGGTTACGTTCTGATAAATCCATAAGGCAAAAATATCGTGACGCAAAAATGCATTTTTAAACAGTATACCTAACCTAGCAAACATAAAAGCCTAGCCACTTTATTATATTAAATAATGTACTGAAAGGGAGAATGGAACTGGAATACCCATCGTAAGGTTGAAATATCGTAACATAAACCATTGTAAATCAGGAGAGTGTATGCAGTTTGATTTCAGGCAGTTCAGTATGCAATGCAATGTGCTTCAGCAGTTTAAGCTCATGGTCCACTAGCCCCCGGATCCTCCCTGCAAAGAGGCCCATGGACCCTCGGAGGGCCCTCCCTGTTTCGGTAGGGCCCCAGTGCAGGTACACTGTCTATAGTTCCACCAGTGACTGCTAAAGAAAATTAGCAACCTAGAACAAATCCCCTTCCTTGATGGACGTTCATTAACTGTTATTATGTTTGCCAGTTAAGTACACAAAAAGAAATTATGCAGAATCATGACTTTGTTTGGCGTAATAGCAAAGGCTGGCTTGTCCAAATTCTCCTACGCCCAACTAAACGACACGCAAATAACTGGTCATTTACACTACTCTACCACCATCTAGTGACTACTCAATGGTATCGCACCTAAATAAAAAGTGGAAATATGATTAAAAAAAAACACCGTGCTTTTACACATACAATAACATAATTTATATTGGGTAGCATTCTGGATACAGGATAAGAAGTAATAAGGGGTGGCGATGGAAACGAGACGAAGGGCTGCATGTTACTAAAGTTTATTAATATATGACATCATTCAGGGCGTACAAATATTTCAGGGACCAGAATTAATTCGAATAAAAAACTCATTTAGATATTAACATTAAGATTTTCACTAAACTAGTGTTTTTGATGTGACAATGTGTAAAGTGCAGAGGTGGAAAGTTCCGGTCCACGAAGTATAAATCCAGACCAAGATTTTGTTTCCACCAACCAGCTGAGCATAAAGACACAGTCAGAGAACTCAACTGGCTGGTTGAAACAAAATCTTGGTCTGGATTTGTACTCTGGACATGAAATATCCACCTCTGGTAAAGTGTGAGGGACCTTGGAAATTATAGTAAGAAAATGAATCTAACACTGCAGTTTAGAAAAATGTCATATCGCCTAACAATAGGAGGCAGGAATGGCACATTTGTTCATAGCGGTTTTCTGATGACTCTCGTAAAGTGGGATAGTGCCAAAGTCAACATTCAACACATAACAACTCTGTAAATTGATCGCAAATCCTGTTCAAGTTACGAGCTGCGTAAGCCGTGCATGTCACTCAGTGCTATTCTGAGATGCTTGCAAGGAATTCAAGGGCTGGTCCCTTGGTTTCTGACGTGCAGTCATACCTGGATGATTCACTTTTACCAGCTGAAACGTAATTTGGGTCACAGGACACACAGAAATGGTTACATATTACAGTAATAATGCAGGAAAAGTAAAACTACATCCTTCAGGAATTACAACAGATTTTTTGGAAAAGTTAATATTCTCCTCCTTCATGTTCTTTCCTGTGTCTGGGTTCCGTGAGAAAGAAAAGCCTCAAAGCAAAACCCTTTTCCCACCGAGGACGTCAAACGCGATCCGGTCTGTTGGTTGGGGATGCGATGCTTTTAGTCCTGGGCAGGTTTGGGTTTCCATGAAACACTAACGCAACTCGGCACACCCATGCAAAACTTGGGATTTATTGTCTTAGTGTTTATCCCACAAATGCATTAAAACTCCCTACAAGCAAGTGCACACTGGCACGCACACTGGCACGCACAGAGCCTAGTAGTGCAGATATAAGAAAGTCACCCGGGACACAAACAGGAGCGATGCAAGCATTGTGTCACATAACAGATTCAATGTGAAAACAGAAGCTAAAGTGTCAGGATCAGAGGTGCTGGCCTCCCTAGCATAATCATCCCAATGGTCATAATCCTGGTTAAGGTTAAATAGACTGCATCTCCTCAACCTCCATCACAGCCCATGTGACTCATGCGACAGCCCATGAGGAAAAAGTCTGAACTAGCAACCTTCACATTATCTCCTAATCCAGTATTGCCCAACTCTGTAAACTGTGAGGCAGAATGGCCATCCAGGACCAGACTTCCCTGCTGAAGCACACCTTATTCAAACTTAACTGCCAATATTATTAGGCTAATATGAGCTGGGAAATTACAAACTGTGTTATGGAGTGATCCTCCAGTACTGGAATTGGAGAACCCTGTACTAGGCCCCGGTCTTTACCCAAAATAATTATACCATGTTATGTTGAATGTGTTCAGCTTTTTGCAATAACACAAGTGCGGCTGAATTGATGAAAGGGCTGTTAGGATGTTGGAGAGGGGAGTGAGGGGGATCTAGCCATGCACCTGACCTCTGCTCTTCCTCCAACTCTTCCTTGGTCATCAGCTTCTCAAGTTGACTGGTTCTCAGTTTTCTGGAGACGTACTTCAGAGGCTTACCATCATTGTCTGATGGCACTGCAGCATCTGCAGTGTAGGAGTGGGGAGCAGCTGTGTCAGACAGATACCCACTGCTATCTATCTGTCCAAGTAGCTGAACAAATGAGGTTCTTAGGATGTGAATTAACCAAATTACAGGAGATGTCTCCTACCACTTACCAATATGCTCTTGTTTCGCTGGGCCAGGCTCTGCTGCCATCTGCAGGAAGTCCTCCAGAGAAGCCACAGCAGGAACAGATTCTGGAAAATGTTCCGAGACTGATGTTGTGTTTGTGGACAAAGGGTCAAGAATAGATTCAGGCACTGAATCAGTAGGGGAAGCCTTTGGAACCGGTTCCTGTTCAGAATCCACTTTAGGGATGGTCTCAGGAATAGATACTTCTTCAGAGGCTGCCGCAGGGGTGACCTGTTGGATTGATGCAGGTTCGGGGGCTGCCACATGGGTGGCCTCGGGGATCGATGTGGGTTCCTGGGCTGCCGTAAAGGTGGCCTCGGGGATTGATGCCGGTTCGGGGGCTGCCGCGGGAATCGATGTCGGTTCGGGGGCTGCCACAGAGATTGATGCCAGTTCGGTGATCGATGCGCGTTCGGGGGCGGTCTCGGGGATCGATGCCAGTTCGGGGGCTGCCATAGGGGCTGCCTCGGGGGTTGATGCCAGTTCGGGGGCTGCCACGGAGATTGATGCCGGTTCGGTGATCGATGCAGGTTCGGGGGCGGCCTCAGGGATTGATGCCGGTTTGGGGGCAACCTGTTGGATTGATGCAGGTTCGGGGGCTGCCACATGGGTGGCTTTGGGGACTGATGCGGGTTCGGAGGCTGCCTCGGGGATTGATGCCAGTTCGGAGGCTGCCACAGGGGCGACCTGTTGGATTGATGCAGGTTTGGGGGCTGCCACATGGGTGACCTCTGGGATCGATGCGGGTTCAGGGGCTGCCGCAGGAGTGGTCTCAGGGATGGATGCGGGTTCGGGGGCTGCCGTAGGAGTGACCTCAGGGATGGACGCGGGTTCGGGGGCTGCTGTAGGAGTGGCCTCAGGGATGGACGCGGGTTCGGGGGCTGCTGTAGGAGTGGCCTCAGGGATGGACGCGGGTTCGGGGGCTGCCGTAGGAGTGGTCTCAGGGATGGACGGGGGTTCGGGGGCTGCCGTAGGAGTGGTCTCAGGGATGGAGGCGGGTTCGGGGGCTGCCGTAGGGGTGGTCTCAGGGATGGATGCGGGTTCGGGGGCTGCCGTAGGAGTGGTCTCAGGGATGGACGCGGGTTCGGGGGCTGCTGTAGGGGTGGTCTCTGGGACGGATGCGGGTTCAGAGGCCGCTGTAGGGGTGGCGTCAGGGATGGATGCGGGTTCAGGGGCTGCCGTAGGGGTGGTCTCAGGGACAGATGCGGGTTCGGGGGCTGCTGTAGGGGTGGTCTTGGGGATGGATGCGGGTTCGGGGGCTGCCGTAGGAGTAGTCTTGGGGATGGATGCGGGTTCGGGGGCTCCCGCAGAGGCAACTTCAGGAAGATTTTTTCGTTCAAGTACCACTTGTGCAACAGGTTCTGCTTCAGCAGGTGCTTCAGGAACAGGTTCGGGTTCAGAGGCTGCTTCAAGAACCGGCACCGGTTTAGGAGCCAGTGCAAAGCCCACTTGGGGTGCAAGGTTCATAAGTTCTGGAACGATCGCTTTCTCCAGTGGTGGTGGTTCACTCTCCAGGACCCTTGATTCTGCTGATAGGGTCACTGATTCAGAGTCCTGTAGATAAAACAGGGGGGACAACAAAATAGAAAAATGAACCCAGAATCTTTCAAACAAGCAAATCCACAACTCACTGAACCTACATGACACACATTCTGTTCTGTAAGGCAGAAAGCGACATAAACAGGTACCTGTCAATCTTCCTATTTCCCATTCTCAATGACAAACCTCTGGACAACAGGGAGCATAGTGTTTAAGAAGTCCATGTGAATGAGTAAATCACATCCCGGCAAAATCATCCCATTCGCCCACCTTCTCCAGCCCAACAAAAGCAGACAGGAAGAGTAGGAGTGTGCACAGATAATCCACTATTCAGATAACCATTTGAATACCGATATTCCAATTCGGTTAGTCTGATAAAGCGAACAATCATGGAAAATTCAGAAAATTTACAGAAAACTTAGCAGCACAGGCAATCAATGCATAATCATTTCATTAGTTCCCTGGTAGGGATCAGGGAGGGAGCAAATCTGTGGACCGTCTGGGGCTCCCTAATTTGAGAAACACTGACCTAGACTACGATTACGACCGAATGTACTCGTGCAGTTTGTCATTTATGGAATGAGATGGATTATACATTTTGTGTTTACAGTAGTCATATTGTTATGTGAATGTCGAGACTGGTCTGCATGCACAGACCAATGTGAAGAGTTCACCCGTGACTTCAGCTTTAAGTTTGCCCCAGTCAACACCAGGGCTATTCCCCTCAGAGCCACATGGGGGCTGCTCCACCTCATGGTGCCGAGTGACCATCACGACCATCTGTGCAGGGCTACCACAAATACCACCAGCAATGAGTCAGGGAAGCGAGGAGACTTGTGTTCCTTCAGAGGCTATGGGCACTTACCCAAATCCAATCCCAGGCCTGCTGGACCCGAAACATAAACAGCCAACAAGCTCGGCATAGACGGAATGCAATGTCCGGCACAGTGCCTAACCAAGCAGTCATGTCTGGTTCGCCGAGGACAGCGGGCTCAGTTCCGGCCAAGCTCCTGAAAGTCATGCCGACCAAAATCACAGATATGGCTACAGCCTCTGGATCAGGATGGCACACAGGGGTGGGTTGTCATTCACTCCATTTTCCAGTACAGGGTTATGGGGGTCAGTTGTCATTCACGCCATCTTCCAACTGCTTATCCAGTAGAGGGTTATGGGGGCAGGTTGAAGCATAGGGTACAAAGTAGGGAGGCACCCTGGATGGAATGCCAATCTATTACAGAGCGCTCACACAATTTGGGCATTTTGGAGGTACCAAATTTGCCTAACACTATCGCTGGATTACAGAGGGATACAGGAGTACCCAGAACATACCCACAAAACATTGGGAGACCATGCAAACCCTACACAAAGAGCAGGGATGGGACCTCTCATCGTAGAGGTGTGAGGCAACAGTGTTGGTAAATGCACCATTACGTCAACCCAAAAACAAAAACTCTTACAAATCCATGTCCTTCTCTCAACAGCAGCTCACTTTTCTGTCATTTCAAATCCTGCTCGGTCAATTCCAATTTTCACTGCCACCAACTGCTGAGATCGAGTCCTTGAGAGAAGGTAGTAGTTGGTAGCAGTCATTCAGACAACAGGATTAGCGTGTACTTTGAATGAATTTTGGATCTTAGGAGTAAGTGAAACAAGCTACTGCAGTAAGATAGACATCAACACCGCCGGCTTTCTGAAAGTTTTCGCAGCTCATACAAATATTTCTAGCAACTGTTCCGGAAACCCAAACCCAACAGCGCTAAATGTATTCCAATTACAGTTTGTTTGGAGAGGAGCTGCTGGCCAGCAGTTATAATATTAAAACCACATGATGAGTAACAGATATAGAGAGCGTCATTAAAACTGGGACTCCTCTATGAACGGGGGCTGCGTTTGGTGGTGAGGAATCACAGTTGTGCTTAGTGAATTGGCCTCATGGAATCCAGAAATCTCCAATCAGCTGTCACTACTTCCCCACCGAGGGACGGGGGGGGGGACGGGCTGTCTGACTTGCACTCAGTGTTGCTGTCAATCATCAGTCATGACACCTCAGAGGGGGGGCCACGTGTCTGCAGTCAGACTGGCTCCTTTCTTGAAGGTTTCAGCTACCGGCCCCCACAGGCCGGCTGTCCTGAGCACATTTCTGCCCAAGTCCCTCCAGGGTGGTATCCGCTGATTCCCCCTGGGGCGCGAGGGGATGCTCACGCTGAAAAGGGAAGCCGTTTCTCCACGGTGATGCTGACATTTACAATAATTCACATGCATTTAGTGATCAGACACTTTTTGCCAATGCGACATACAAGTCAGGCACTCAGCTTTTCACAAGCATAGGCCAAACTTCCAATAAATTCCCAGGTACAATGGTAAGTAGTACTAGAGCAAGGGCTTTTTAAAACAGTAATAATCTAATAAAGCCAACTATCCAAATCAGCAGATTAAGTGTAAGACGGTGTAGGGTTATTGAGGTGTTCCTGGAACAGATACATCTGGAGGCGTTATATGAAGGCTGAGACCAGATCTGGTGACCGGATGTGGCCTGGCAGCTGCACCATTCGGAGCCACACATGAGAAACTTCTAGACTGAGACTTCTCACATGGTGAAAGGATCTCCGAGCAGCAGTGACAGTGCCACTGGAGGAAAACACAGGGGCTCATGTTACTTTTCGACAACACATAAAAATAAATAATCGTTGCAAACTGCACTGTTTTGGCCCCAGGGGCAAGCAACCCAATCAGTGTTTTTCTCTCCGCGTTCATGTGACTGCACTGGAGATCAGTTCGCCAGGCAGTCACAAGTACACAAAGGGAAAAATCGAGAACAAGAGTGTACTGCCGGTGCACTCAAAGCACACATCAAGGGCCACACTGAGCACAGCTGGTCCTCAGGAGTCCATCTACACATCCTGGCATCAGTGGATGAAAGCATGGCTGGGCCACGAGGGGAAATTCCAAACCGGCAAGGTCACATGGGAGCTGGCCAATGAGCACGCAGCTTTGCATGTCCTCTCACGCCTCAGATGGGGTGAACAACCCAGGAAAACAGGACAGTGAGGAATTTTCTGGAGCTCACTTGCTGCCCCCAGGATGCAGTAGCCATCTTTTCCATTGCTTTACAACATTGCTAGTGTTCTACATATAAACTACAGACATTCTGGATCTGTTTTGGAACATCCGCAAAAAGGCAAAAAGAACAGAAACTGTCACCTACCAATTCCAATAGAATAACCGTACACTGAAATACACAGAACTGACCCCAATACCCGGCTCAGTGTCACAGAAGTACGCATTAAAACACACGTCTGTGTAAGAAAATCCATCATGGGCGCTTTGTTGACTCAGAACTACATTATTCAGCTTTGGAACAAATATGCAACTTTGGTTACTGCAGATAAGGTAGTGGGTGGGTAGGGGAAGCTGGACACATGGCCTTTTATGGTATGTTCTGAATCAAAAGAGGAAGACTGTTGTAGGAGGCAAGAACGAGAGGAACAAAGAGTGACTGCATAGGTTAAATATGTGCGGTGATGGGGTGAGAGAAAAGATTCAGTACGTGCCTTTTCTTCAGCTGGGAAGTCACCTGGTCATGTAGCAGCTACTGGAAAACTTGAATGTGAATATAATCACAAGTATACCTGAAGGGTGCGAACAGTTCCAGATTCAAAAGGTGAGCTCTTTCCAAAAACACCCCCCCCCCACCGGCTCCACACATTGGGGCTGGTTACACACATCATTAGTCACACTTGATTCATTGCTGCTGCCTGAGAGGTTTGAGTCCAATAATGGCGGCAGGTCAGTCCACAATACTGACAGCTCAACTCAAGCCATTTCTTAAATAAGGTAAAAATACAGCCCACTTTAATAAAGAGAGGCCTTGGCAGAAGGAAATGCTTCAGTAGGGTCCCACACAGCTGTAGCAACACTGTGTCCACAACAGATTCCAGTCTTTTTTCTCCTCTGCCATTCCATTGAGTTTCAAACATTAATAGGTCAGTTTTCATCAGGTAGCAAAAAAAGCTAATGCAGTAATGCCACTGGACCATATCAGTAATGACTGGGAAGGAGCAGCACACACACACACACACAGACACACAGACACACACAGACACACACAGACACACACAGACACACACAGACACACACACACACAGACACACACAGACACACACACACAAGGATAAATTCAGAGATTTAAGAGAGTTTTGAATCTGTGGGTGGGTGTAATGTAATAACTGGACAGTGCCTCGGTCGCCACCCTCAAAATACTCAGCGGTGGTAAAATTATACCTCCGATCAATTGGTAAGAGGAACATTAGCTGCTCAAAATGGAAGCAAATGTCCACTGGTCCTCTGGGGCAAGAGGGGTAGCAGGTCAGGAGGAGTATTTGCACATTTCTGAAAGCTTTCTACAAGAACCCACTCTCTAGCAATTCATGCACTGCAACCCACAAGCAGAGCAAAGCCCCAGGCTCCATCTTGTTGTGATTGTGTCAGAGACTTTTCTGGAAGAGGAATGTCGCACAGGAACATTACAGGAAGCCCAGCACATCTCAACACAAGTCGCTCTTTGGAAAAGAGCAGAATTACTTCTTTTTTTTAAATTAAACACTGAGGCTAGCTGTTGCTATTAAAGATTGAGGAAGGTGTTAATTGAAAAAGAACTCAAGTAGAAGCAGAAGGCGGCCTGTGTGTGGTTTTTATGACTTTCCAGAGCCCGGTTAGAGCGCAGAGATGTCCATACATGCTGGACCTCGACAGCCAATCGTTAACCCCACTTTTTCCTCCGGGATGCAGTATTTGCCAGGGTCCAATCCAGCTGGCAGAGGAAAACATTACCCCTGCCATAACACACAATGGAGCAGAAAGAAAGAGGAGCTCTGTTTTCAGAGACTGAATATGGCGGCGCTGCACTGTTTACAGCCTTAATGACCTGCCAGCAATAACCTGAACGCAGCCCCCTTAACACCTAGATACCAGCACTTAACACCTAAATCCCATCCCTACAGCTGTACCTGAAAGGTGTCACTCCCACCTGCCATGAAACTTACCTATTCCCCCTCTTCCGCCGTAACTATAGCGACCACGCGGATTTGCCGCACTGCCCGAGCACAGACACACACACAGACACATACATACATGCTGAAACCTAAATATAGCAAATACATGTAGTGCATTCTTCGTAGATGTGTCTGGTTACAGCAACGGTGGACACATTCTTTCTGCTACTTAAAGAGCTTATGGGGGGCGGGGGGGCTTAGGGTAAAAAGCGTCACTTAGACATCGCTGGTGTTCCTGTGCTTTCTCGCCTTCGCGGAGGTGACAGTCCGGCCGCTGCTCGGAGAGGCGCTCAGCACGGAGCCACCTCCTACACGCGGACCTTCATCAGAGAGAGAGATTACCGATTGAGCCCAAATTGCATGTTAAATGAGATCCGCATAAAGCTTAATTGGTTTAACATCCACTGTGAATTCCGCTAAACTATTCCAGAATTTCATGATACGGTCTGAACAGAAAACTAACTTTCATTAAACGGTAACTACAACGCCGACAAAAGTTAATACTTGGAGAGAAACGTGCCCATATGTAAACATTAAACATTGTAAGTGGTGACCCGTTTAAATCATACTGTGACTATGTATCAGTTACATGCAAAAAACAGACTTCGCATGGAAAGTACTTCACGCCTTTAACACTTTCGTCCATGTTTAAACCAATTAGCTTGGCTTCGTATATTGGAAAATTTTGCGTAAATGGCTTAATTAATTTAATTAAAGGTTATAAGTAATCAACCAAAACCTACAAACAACTTCCAAAAGCGAAAGTTGTGTTTTACAATTATAATTCACCCTTATCCGTTTCTTACCGTTATCGGACTTTTCTCCGACTCCTGTTGCGCAGGCGGAATCTCAGCCTGGATCACGGGGTCTTTCTCCAGCGCTCCCATCTCTTCCACCACCGGGGCCACTGCAGGAACATCAGGCTCTGGTTCTGTCCTGATCTCTTCTATTCTGTGAACTTCACTCTGTGAAACCTCATGTGTTTCGGGTTTAGGTTGTGATTGTTCTCCTTCCCTCACAGTTTCCACTACAGGAGCATCGTCCACGATCGCCTCGGACTTTGGGTCGGCTTTCTTACCGAAGAGCGAGGTGGCCAAGATAATTGCAAGAAAAGTGAATATGACCGCGGGCACGACAAACGACGCATCAAAAATCGCATCCATGATTCTATTAAGATTTCAGGGGGCTATTTGTCCAGTGTAACTAAACTGCCAAACTTCAAATTTCCCGCAGGGATTCATGCAAATCTATACTGCGCTGTTAATCGCAGTATGCCTGTAACGCATTAAACCACACTCCTGTCACAGCATCTCCAGCTCGCACTAAAGTAAATGAGATCAACCTGCGCGTTTAAGCCGTGCAGCAGCTGTCCAGAAGGAGCGTCATTTCCTATGAGACTGGCCAGGCCGATCCCCTTTTAAAGCCGTATTTACCCACATCTTTATGTGCGCGGAGACGTTTCAATTTTTTTTTATTCCAAGTCTCTGTATTTTGTAATAGTAGTATAGATAAATATATAAATAATATATAATAATAATATATACAGAATATATAAAGCAAGTATCAGTGTGGAAACAAACTAAAACGGTTGCAAGAGAATTATTATAGGTGACATTATTGATAACGATAATCATCAGAGTTCCAGATAAATCATACCGCCACGCACAGTTTTATTTGTCAGAAAATATAACAATTCCGAAGTTCAGTGAGAACAAAACACACCAAGGAACCGGCCCTACATCAAATCCCCACAGCTAAGCTGTAAAAATCCTTCGGCAGCTGTCGTCAAATTTCTAGATCACAATGTGAAAGACAATGTTGCAACACCTAATAAATTTGTATTTATGACATTTGAATCACCGTTTCAATTCGTTTTTCACCCTCTTTAAATTCTGGTGATCGGCTTTGACAATGGAGAAAATCTGACTAAGGGTAAAAGTGAGGTGTTCCCACCATGTCTCAGGTGACCTCTCATCACTTCCCAAAGCTCGACCTTCTCTGCAGGAGAGAATATACAGTATGTAACCAAGCATGACGCGCGGTATAGTTTCTTCTCAAGTTCCACTAGGCGTCCTCATAAACTCAACCGTATCGATCTGTAACATTGCGATTATGTTCCCATTTGAAGAGGTCAAAAGACCGACTCAAAACATCAGAAATAGATCTTTCTTATGAGGGTGAGATTTTGGACACAGGACCGGTTACTCACTCAACTGTGCGACAACTCAAGTAATAATTACTACTAAAAGCATCTATTATGGCATCTTCTCTTTTTGAAATCAGCCACAAATGGGTTGCCGACTGTCACGCGTCGGACGCTTTCGCAAGAAATCTTACGGCAAATCTGTATTATTCTATTATAAACCTAAAATTGCCTACACAAAAAGCGTAACGGTATTTACAGACTATTTACAAGATAATAAAACTGTTAATACATGTAAATGAGTGTGCAGGCTTGTCTAGAATTGAAAATCTCACTTCAGCCATCTGACCAAAGTAACCCAACCTGACACAATTGCTGTCACCATGCTGTAGACAAACTTGAATGCTATATTCAGTTTTGAATGCGTATTACTTATTTGATTTCGATACTTAAGTACTTTTAAACCAGATATTTCTCAACTTTTACTTGAGTCGTATTATAATGGATGACCTTTTGAGTAACATTTTAGGTGGTATCTGTGTCTGTATGAAAGTTGACTAATTTGTCCACCACTGACAATTCGTTGTAACAGTATTTATTTCAACTCACCCCCCAACCTCCGCCCATTATGGTTGGCCAAACAAACACAAAAGAAAAACAAAAGAAAACTGACTTAAAATCAAACTAGCATCATAAGTGGAACAACTACGTAATGAATCTTTTGGTTGTACCGGTGGTTAGTGTACATAACCATATGAGACAATAAAAGGTAAATTATGCATTTCAGTTTGGTGATTTTCAAACACTTAATATAATATAATTAATGGATTAAATAAAGATTGCAAATATTTGCCTTCCCAAAAAAACAAATGACTGTTTGTGACATCGTGCCAAATCTCTTCGCATCGGAAACTCCGCGTAACTGATGACGTCACAGTTCCTCATCGCAGTAATGGCGGCGTAGACTAGTGGCATGCTGGAAAAGCAGTTTTAGTCAGTGAAAGAAGAATCGTGGCAGGACTGTTTTGTTCCTTGCACGTAAAAATATTTTATATCACAAATTTGTATATTTATGGCTGTGAACGAAGCGGATGAGTCCGGTATTGTTCTGAAGACGTTTAGGTTTGAAGAGGAGCACGAAGATGGGTTGCGTTCCCTGACAGTTTCAGTCCCCGAGGTTCTTTTTACCTTACCTTTATAAAGTAAAATTATAAAGCAAGGCTTTCCATAGTGCACGGCAATGCTGTACCTAGCCGCATATATGATTGTATATTTTACCCGGCAAAAAACAGCACTGCTCCCACGAAACGATATAGATATACGGATATAGATATAGCCTTTGAAACAATGAATAGCGGTCTGCTGGTGATGGTTAAACTTTCCGGTCATGACCTATGTGTGTTTGAACGAATCTTTTAAATGAAAGAATTGATTTTCTTCACTGTAATTTTTCCTTCCGTTCGTTAGTTTCAGTTCATTCCCGAATGCCTTAGATTATGCGATTCACAGGCGAGGTACCCTCTTTTTCGCCACCCAGTGGTGTAATACTGTATAGACATCTGAATGAATTAGTGACGTCAAGTATAAAATGATTTATAAAATATCTTTATGTGGTATATTTGCAAATAGATGCCAATTCTCCAGTATCTGGCGTGATAGTCACGCGTTCAGACTCACGATCACGCAAGAAATCTTACGGCAAATCTGTATTATTCCACTATAGACCTACAGTTAGCTACATCAAAAGGGTTGGGGCAGTTTACAAACCCTACAGATTATTTCCAAGGTAATAAAACCTAGATATATGTAAACGCGAGTGCAGACTTGTATCAAATTTAAAATCTCACTCCAGCCAGCTGACCAAAGTTGGCAACTCTGTATACACTGAGCATGTGTCATAAGTGAACAAATATTTTAGTTGTACATACTCCAAGTGGAGAATCATGATTTCCATCTATAATCTGACCTGTTGCAGGTTCTTGATCCAGACTATGGCATGTATGTGTGGCCATGCGCAGTGGTCCTAGCTCAGTACGTGTGGATACAAAAAGAGAAAGTACACGGGAAGAATGTTCTGGAGGTTAGTGTCAAACAGTACAAATCAGCACGCTCTGATGAAAGCTTTATCGGGGCAATTTCAGCATTAAGAATGAGACTGACAAGGAAAATGCCTCAGAGCTTGGACAAATTAACGATCAGTGTCAGTTTGCATATCTTTTCATGTAACCTATTGGGTTCAGTATAGACAAATACTCAAAATTCATATATTTACGAGCTAGAAATAATTAGTATTTTATCAGCAGATATGGATGTGACAAAAAGACCTTTGTGTGGAATTGGCCACTCAGTACTCTGGAACTGAATGCACTCATTTCAGCTTGGTGCAGGAGTGAGTTTGCCCGGTGCTGTGGCCGCAAAGTGTGGGGCAAACGTAGTTCTTTCAGATAGTGACAAGCTGCCACACTGCTTGGACAACTGCCGGCGTACCTGCAAATCAAACCAGCTGCACACTGTGCCCGTTGTGGGAATCACCTGGGGACAGGTGTCCCCTGACCTGTTCCTGCTACCTTCTGTGGACGTCATATTAGGATCAGATGTATTTTACGAGCCTGAAGGTCAGTGCACCTTTTAAAGGGTCGAGGGACTGCTTTAACACTCATACTGTGCTTAATTCTAATCTGCCCATTTTCCGCTCAACATTTGTCAGACTTCGAGAATGTGTTAGTCACCATCTCCTTCCTCTTAAGGAGAAATGCTCAAGCCCAATTTTGGACAACTTACCAAGAGAGAAGGTAGGTGTTACAAAGGCTTAATATGAGATCAAACCCCCGCCACTGAAAAAAGAATTTGATGTTAATCTAACTTTCACTTTGTTTTCAGTGCTGATTGGTCAATAGAAGCTCTGCTGCACAAATGGAACCTGACATGCACGGAAGTCCCTTTAGATGGTTTCCATGCTGACAAAGAACATCTAGCTGGCTCAACACTCCCTGGAAGCCACACGATACAGATGTTGATTATACAATTAAAGGAGAAAGAGTGATGAAGCAGTTGTTTGAGGCATGTTTTTAGGAAATTCTGTAAGAGCATTCTACACAATTATTTTTCAATTTGAACTGAAAGGCTCAGGAGCAACAAACTCAATTGGTCTGTTGAAGAGTCTGGATTCATTGGTTCAAAATTTAGACAAACATTTATTGGCGTAAACACTTTGTGGAAAATACAGAATTTCTTGGAAGTTAAAAGAATGCGCCATACGGATTCAGCAAGTGGATAAGTTCCGTTTAACCTAGCAGGGCACACAGACGAGGAATCCCCAAGCAACTCGCTAATTGTCCACTAAGTTTATTGAAAAATGTTTCAAGGTACCAGAAAGAAAATGTGCATTTACCAAAGTGACCCATAGCAGCCATGATTCTGCTGCCATGGTAACCACGATAGTAAATCTGGAGACAACCAGACACGGCCGAGCAGCCCTGCGCAGCCACACGGCACCTCAACAGCTAATCAGCAACTCAACAGCTACTCAACCTAGTGCACAAACATACAAGATTAGAAATCAGTAAAGTAAAGCGATAAAGCTACAGCAGAAAGCTGCAAGGATATTTAAAAAAAAAAAAAAAAAAAAAAAACTCCACATAGCACTGGTTGCATTTAAGTAGTTAATTTGAAGTTTCAGTACATCTTGAACTAAGAACTGAATGTTTTTAGACTTGAGAGGGCTAATTAGAAAACGGATAACTAAAGTTGCATTTGCGGAAGGTAATCCATTTCTTCATGACCAAAAACATTTAAAAAAAATCGAATTACAATGTCTATGGAATTCCTTTGTGCCCTCTCCATTATTACTTGTTTCCATTTAGCTCCAGTAACTCATTAGCATCTGCTATTCAACATGTTTAACGAATTAAAATGAATCAAACCGTTTAGTACAAATAAAGCCTTTAGGTATGAACTGAAACAAATGAGGGAAATCTTCAGACCAAGATCCAATCTTAACCTTAAGTCACATTTTGTGGGGTGGAAGTCCTCAGTCTTAGGTCTTTACTTCCAACGGGAGGTCCTTGGTCCTTTCAGCCTGAAAAATCTAGAGAAGAAGCAGGTCTGAATAAGACAGACATCATCGACATCGTTCATTTAAGCAAACTATTACCTGTAGCCACGTCATGATCATTTTTTTGTGATGAGTGTTACTATGCAAAACAGCAAGGAGTCAGAACCCTCCAAGCCTGTGTGGGAGATCAGTGAAAACATCGTCAAGGGTTGGTTGAAGGGATGCGTTTTGTTTCCATATCGCTAAATGAGGTGTTTACTTAAATCTTACACATATGAAGGCTTATTTGTGTCGGGTGAATGAAAAATGTTTGAATGAGGGATCTAATAGTATTACGTGCAAGAACATTCCACTCATCCCAAGAGGGTTTCTTCCAACCCCACTCCTCCGCCCCTCCACAAAAAGGGGGCCGAGTTCTCTTTTTTTTCCCATTTAACCTTTGCCTCCCAGTGGCCCAAATCGATGACCAGGAGGACAATGCGAGGCTTCCATCCATTGTCCTGCAAACCTACCTCAGCACCACCCCAATACTGACAGAACCACCTGCTCCTTAGCAACCACCAGCAGCAGCCGGAGGACTGGGCCGGATCACACCCCATCTAACTGCACATACTGCCCCAAACTCCTCTTTTGCAAACAGGAATCAGCAGCTTGGAGGAGAGAATTCCACATTTTTGGGTGAACATTAAGTCCAAAATAAGTTTTTAAAAAAATGCAAAAAGATTCACTTTTGCATCCATGTGCACCTATCCCAACACCTGCCCAAACGTGGGTGACTGACAAAAACACCAGACCTAAACAATATTAGTACAGCGTTTCCCAATCCAGTCCCCAGAGACCCACAGACAGTCCACTTTTTTTTCTTCCTCTCAGCTCCTTGGTGGAAGCCAAAATATGGACTGCTGGCAGGGAGCAAATACGTGGGCCGTCTGTGGATCCCCAAGAATCGAGTTGAGAAACACTACATAAGAATGCTTCCTACTTTAATATAATGGGAATTAAAAAAATATATATTGCAAGAAAAACTTGTTACACTTCTCCCTAGCTGTACAAAAACAAGCTACAGAAAAACATTTCAAAGCCTGCAATCATACGATTTTAATGTCAGATCACACTTTTGTGCCTTTGAAAGCAGCACACATTTAACCATTATAGGATAGTATTGGGCCAGGTTACAAGTATTTTGTGCAGCACAGAGTTAGGATCTGGTGTATTCATGCATCCTCTACAGACACCTCAGTCCTTGCAAAAAAAAAAAGCATAGATCTCAGGTCTATGTCTAAGGCTTACCGTTCATGACACGGCACCGTTCTTCTCAGGAGACTTCAGCATGCTCTTAGATCTTGATCTGGATTTGGAGACCCTTTTAGATGTCGGCGAGCGACTCCTGGAGTGGGATTTTGATTTTGATTTGGACCTCGATTTGGATCGAGATCTAGAGCGCGACCTGGACGGGGATCTGGACTTGCTTCTGCGAGATGTGCGGGACTTGGAGCGAGACTTGGAGTGAGTTTTGGAGCGAGAACGAGAGCGCGAATAGGAGCGCGATTTGGAGCGGCTGTAGCGCGAGCGGCTGCGGGAACGGGAGCGACTCCGGCTCCGGGAGCGACTGCGTCTTCGGCGTCTCGGGCTGCAAGACATCGCAAAATGGCTCCTGGTCAACTGTGCCGAGACGGTCACACACGCCAAGTCAAGCATATACATTCATCCCCATTCCAACTGGACGAATACATTTATATTTAAGTGCCACCGCGAGTCCACATTTAAAATGAAGTAAAATCAGCATTATCAGTGGGGCATAATTAATTATGCGTGAACTTTACAACAGGAGGGAGTTTTAACTTCTGTAACACCAACTGCTCATTCATTTTGCATACTTGTATACTATATATATAATTTTTTTGCAGACTCAAGGTCCAAACACAACATATTACTTGCTGGCTATTTGGTACGTTTGTGCATTCAAATGTTTTAACCAACACAGCGTAATTACAGAGTAAGATGTATTTATATGGATGCAGTTTTAAAACTTATCCCGCCAGGTAGATCCTCCATCAGAAAGCGGCCAACCAGTCTTACCTTCTGCTCCTTCTGCCATATGCCCCGTACCTTCGGGGAGGTCCTCCTCGATGTCCGTAGTGAGAATCTGGGGGCCGTCCGTAGCGGGCCATTTGGACACGCAGCTCCCGGCCGTCCAGGATCGCTCCGTCCATAGCGTCGATCGCGTCCTCGGCGTCCCGCTTGTCGTGAAACCGCACGAACGCGAATCCCCTGCTCTCCTTCGTGTAGCGGTCCCGGGGAATATAGACATCCCCTACCCGACCATACTTCTCAAAAACGCGGCGCAGGGTCTCCGGAGAGGTTCGGTACGTCAGATTGTCCACCTTCAGAGACGTCATGCCCTCCACGTCTGGCGGAGGCCTGCCGTAACTCATTTTCCTTTAATAAAGATCAACTGTATTCAAACTGAAGCCTAATTTACTATTACAACATTCGACGTACGATTCTAACTTTTAAACAAAGAACCCAATTATCAACTCAAGCTATTAAACTCGCTCTTTTCCATGGAACACGCAGCTGAACCCCCATCTAACGCTCGCTCACATAAAATGGCGCCTAAGCATTTCCTGGCTTCCTATTTATACGGCGTATGGGTGTACAACGTTTAAACAGGAAAAAAAAGACATAAGATTACGTAAACAATATTATTTATGAAGATTGCTTTTACTTCTTCAAAGATTTTAAAATCTAAATTGTTTATATACCTTGAGAATTGTGTTGACCCGGAAGATAAACTTTTCTTTCAGGTAACCGACACCTTCCCAAAAGAAAAACTTCGATTCCCGACAGACCTTGCGGCTTCCTCCGGCGATCTTTGTCAGCTGACTATCACATGATACTCACAGGCACAATTACAGTCATACTTGCGGAATTTCAGTGAATGTCTTGCTAGTTAA
The DNA here is from genome assembly GCA_026776945.1 of Isichthys henryi. Taxonomy (NCBI): domain Eukaryota; kingdom Metazoa; phylum Chordata; class Actinopteri; order Osteoglossiformes; family Mormyridae; genus Isichthys; species Isichthys henryi. The sequence continues at coordinate 17,481,147 of JAODJX010000048.1, read as the reverse complement.
GATTGTTTCAATGCCAGACGGAAAAAGCAGTGTTTTAGTTCCGTATGTGTCATCTGACTGTCTTCGTAGTTACTCATTTTCTAGAGTGGACGGTCAGTTTGAGAGATGGTAACTTTACTCTGTAACTAGAAATTGATCCACAGACAGCAACCGCACCCATACCACCTGACTTGGTAAGCTGTTTCTATTAAACTGTAAATGATATAATTACGTCGAAATTGATTAAGAAAATTTAGGACAATGTAGTGATCGTGAAAGTCTTTTTTTCCTCGACAGTTCTTCCCAGGCAGATTATTTAAAAGTCCAGTTGAAATTATCTGTGATACATATCGTTGTGGTGATTGTATGCTTTTAAGTACCGAAATAGGAAGACATTGTGGTAGTGACATGTTTTTCTTTTCTTTTTGTTTGTGGGTCTTTCTGGAACAATTGCAAATGCAGCAGTTCGATAAACGTCAAGAAAAACTCAAGCATGACTCCAGCGGGGAAGAATCTTATGAATATTATTATTCTTGGTTTCGGGTTTATGTTTATTTTTACCGCTTTTCAAACCTGCGGCAATATAGAGGTAAGAAGAACATAATCTTTCTAGTTAACTATGAATGGTGAAAGATGCATTGAAGGAGGGTTATATCTGTATGTGCAGACATCTGTGCACAAAACAAGGTTGTTTTGAATGGCTTTGATGTTCGTCAGCCATTACTACATGGATATTAACAGAAATTCCAAATAATTTACCTTCGTTTGTAGTATTTTCTCATAACTATTACGTACCTTATTGGAGCAAGCTCAAGGGCACAAGCTGGTTCATGTCAGGTAGTCGTACACTGATAATGGATATCATTGCCGTCACAATTTCCGAGAAATTAATTAGTGCTACGGTGTCTGTGATGTCAGTTGCCCTTCAGCAAATTTATTTAACTATGATAGCCATGTTCAACATCGAGTAAGAGGGGACAAGAATTCCGGTACCTTAGCAATTTACTGTATATTTGCTTTGTTTTCAGCAAACGGTGATAAAGAATTTCAACAACACTGAGTTCCATGGGAGTGGATATACCAGGTAAATTTAATGATATACTTTTGGATGTCATGCATAATATGTAGGACTTTGATCTCATCTTGATAAGCGTGAGTCTTCTTTTATAACATGGAGAAGATAACGAAGAGTATTACCAAGGTTCTGAAATTCTACTGCATTGGTCTTCACTTCCTTTTGGTGAAACCTTTTCTGTGATTATTCTCTTTGTTCGACTTTTCACCTAGTGGGAAAAAATGGGCTGCATTTAGGATTGCAGATACGAAACTGAAGTGATTTGGTCTCTACCTGGGAATCCATGCCTGATATCGGCCAGATTTCAACTTTTTCTTTTTTTCTCGACAGCATGGCGATTATTTACGGGGTCTTCTCTGCGTCCAACCTGATGGCGCCTTCTGTAGTAGCTGTCATAGGACCACAGCTGTCCATGTTCGTCAGTGGACTCTTGTACAGGTATACCGATACTCAGCCTGTGCATTAATGAATGAGGGCCCAACCAATAGCAAATCAGTAAAACAATCTGGACAAAGCAGTAACTCTGTATGGACGTGACAGAGGCAAAATGAGTAACATGCTAATCAGAAAGGATTGACTACCAGACTGCATATAATATTCCAGCATTAAAACATCCAGTTTTTTGTTTTCTTTTTTTGCATGTAGATGTCCAAGGGGGCTCAGTGGGTGGTCCTGTTGTCTCCCACCTCCGCTTTCATGATCTCCCAGTATCGCATAGCTTTACTTCCGTACCTCAATGGCGTGCAACTACACACACAATCAGGAGGCACACACAGATCATAACCCTTCCCTGTACTGTAGGTGATTTGGACTTTACTTTCCCTCCAATAACTCTGACCAGGATAGGAGCTTGGAAAATGGACCAATGTAGGTCCCCATTTTAGATTTTTTTGTTTTGTTTTTTGAGTCTCTTTGTTGCTGTTTTCCCTGCATATCAACGCTACGCTTGCTTATCTCAGAAAGGGCCTGTACTGCCTCTCTCCATGCAGCACTCAGGCCCCCGATGGAGCTCAATTCGTTTCTCTCGGGATACCGCTAATCATTTTATGGATGCAGCTTCAGTACCGTATGCACTGAACCTGCATTGGGTGTTTTTGAGCATCAATATGTCAAAGAAGAACCCGTCTGACTTGCACTCTCCATCTACGTGCCTTTTTCAGAAAGCGGTTGGTGGTCAAGCTTTACTGACAGGCTTCTGAGGCAGTTTGAGGCTCTAATATGAAAACACCTGCTATTTGTTTTTGCCCTGGGGGGAGCAGATAAGTGATACACATGTAAGCAATTTGATGCACTTATATTTGAGTCTTAGATAAAAAGGCCTCTAGTCTGGAGGTACTATGGAAAAAAGAAGCAGAACATGGAAAATTACGGAAATGCCTGTGGAATGAACAGGTGGAACAAGTCCATCCTACCAGTCATGGTGTCCTGACTCTCCTTCACTGCAGGGATGATGGCCTGCCCCCCCTCCATTCTTGTCTCCTGGGACAATTATTTTTTATTGCCCAGAGTAAATGCAGGCATACAGTAAATTAGTGTTTCCCAAACCAGTCCTTGGGGAACCCCGATCAGTCCATGTTTTTGCTTCCACTCAGCTCCCAGCGTACCCTTACCATGCCTTTACCATGTATTCGGTGTTCCTGATTGGCTGGGAGCTGGGAGGGAGCAAAAATGTGGACAGTCCACGGTTCCCCAAGGACTGGGTTGGGAAAAACTGCAGTAAATAACAGGTGGGTAGTTCAGGTCCAGAAAATAAAAACCCAGACCCAGATTTTGTTTAAACCAACCAGTTGAATATATAGAGTCACAGTCACAGAGTATTCAGTTGGTTGGTTGAAATGAAACCTTGGTCTGGATTTTAACTTTCTGGACCTGAACTTTCCATCTCTGTAAATAACCAATGAATAATGTATTCTTTCCATGTGTCTGATTCATCCTGGTTTGTGTGGATATAGACTCAGTGCTTATTTTGGCTCTTTTAGTGTGTGACAGCTGTGTGTTTACTTCCTTCCAGCGGTTACATTGCTGTGTTCATCCATCCTTTGACCTGGTCCTTCTACACGGCTTCTGTGGTGGTCGGGATAGCAGCTGCAGGTACAACTCTGCCAGATTCTCAGACGACAGACATGATAATGGTACCTACAGTAACGGTGATTATCTTAATCTCCCTCCCACCTCCCGTGCCTCTCAGTTTTGTGGACGGCGCAAGGCAACCTGCTCACCATCAACTCAACGGACTCCACCATTGGCAGAAACAGTGGAATCTTCTGGGCGTTGCTGCAGTTCAGGTGCATGATGGGATAACATGGCGGATGCTGCTGTTTTCTTGGTAACCATAGCAACGCATGCAGGCCTAATCTTTTTTGTTTTTTTCCCTCACAGTTTATTATTTGGAAACCTCTACATATATTTAGCCTGGCATGGGAAAACAGCTATTTCAGGTATTTCATGCTTGTTTTACCATTTATTATATTGTGAACTCTAATTAGTGCGTGACTAAGGGAGGATGTCAACACTCTGCCTCAGATAAGGACCGTCAGACCGTGTTCATCTCGCTCACCGTCATCAGCCTGGTTGGCACCTTCCTCTTCTTCCTCATCCAGCGGCCAGACACTGAGGCCACGACCACAGAGGGCGGCTCCAATGACACGTGCGACCCTCTGCTGCCAGTCGACCCCGCTGAGGGCTCCTTGACTGCCACGTTAGTCACGAACGTAAACACTCGGTGGTGATCTTTGCAAAAACCTCCATATAATGTACATGCGCTTCTTGTCAGTGAATAAGTAAACAGTTTCTGTAACTAAATACGATATGTCGCTAAACACTGAGATTTTTACAATCCTGATCGCTACGGAGTCTGGAAACGTGGCTGGTGCATGTGGCCATCGTACGGCATATCGCTAACCCAGGAACGGATCAAGATTTTAAGTATGATGACGACTACATGTGCATTGCTATAATGCCTTCGTTAATTTGAAACCTCGTAAGTCAAACCATCCTTTGTTAAACGGGGAGCATCCGTAGTTGGCTGTTATTCTCTCTCTATGTTTTCCGGCGGAGGGTATGACTGATCTGATGGTTTATCGAGTTCTTTTTCTGTTACAGACCCGCTGAAGGACGCTGCTCTCAGGCATGGAATGCCTTCAGTAAGTCTCAGGCCATTTCTCCTCCTGGTTCCTCCGATGACCATGAGTCTTTGAGCGCAGCCCCTTAAATGCAACCGGACTGTGCTCCCTCAGCACAGTCAGCTCTCATCCCCTGCTCTCTGTTTACAGAGAAGGCTGTCCAGCTGTCCATCACCAAGGAGATGATGTTGCTGGGCACTTCCATAGCCTACACGGGTAGGAGCATCTCGGCGAGTTGGTGTCTGACAGATGCAGCAGAATTACATGGGTTCAATGTCAGTCAAAAGTCTGGACACACATGCTGAAAATCATTTGTTTTTGAATAAGATAGCAGCCCTAAGCTCACCTCAAGGTTATGTAAGTACTGCATTATCTTGTGGACAAGGAGAGAGATGGAATGCTGCAACAGATGACCTGACCTCAATAATCACCCTCTCCCCTCCACTTAACTTTACAGAGCTGGTTTGAGATGACTTTGATCTAAGAGTAAGGTAGACAACTTGTGCTCAGAACTTGTGGAAACATCCTTTAGGACTGTTGGAGAAGCGTTCCAGGTGGCTACATCTGGAAGCTGGCTGATAAAAAGCCAAGAGTCTGCAATGCTGTCAGCGAAGCAAATAGGTGTTAATTGGAAGACGCTAAAATTTAAGACGTTGAACATTTCACTTGGTCATTGCAGTTCCTGATGAGTATTTCTTCTTGCCTTGAGGCCTTTTACCGTCAGGTGAATAAAACGGAGACAAATGTCTTAAAACCAGATGTGTCCAGACTTCTGAGTGGTGCTGTGTAATGATTCACAGTGAGGTGTGACTATGAACTCAGTCACTGTCTGCCCCACCTCCCTGCAGGCTTGGAACTGACCTTTTACAGTGGGGTGTATGGAACCTGCATCGGGGCAATGACGCGCTTCGGGAACGACGCCAAGGGCTTAATCGGCCTCTCTGGGATTTGCATCGGTTTGGGGGAGATTCTGGGTGCGTAAAGCCTGTTTATCAGTGTCTGTCAGAGATGAATTCCTATGATTATTGTGCTTTTTAACTTGAATCGAATAATCACTTATTACAGCAGGGCCCAGCCTTGATTCTCAAGAACTGGAAACCTGCAGGTTACACAGACTGTCCCCAGCTAGTCCAACTGAGGGGGTCGTGTGTTGAAATGGACGTTTGTTGGAATAGGCTAATCGCACTGATTTTTAGGTGTAAAAATGAGACTGGGACATGCATGTGAGCCAGGGATGGTTGTTTTGCCATGCAGTACTTTCCATGGCGTGTTTGGCATACAGTTTACGTCATGTAGCATCCCTACTGATGTATATACACCCGAAATTTATTTTTACATAAATTGATTACCTTTGGTCAGATGTGCGAGTCTTCATAAGTCACACAGGTTGTGTGTTTTGATTCCTAAGTCTCCTAAGATCACTCTCCTGCACTCAGTTTAGTTAAGTGCAGAAGAAGAGCCAAAGATCGCAGACCCTATGTCATTTGAAATAGGAAGGATTTCCCCTTGATCTGCTGCCCGATTGTCCCACTGGGAGTGGGGGGGATAAGGGGTAACCCCACCCCATCTGAGTCACAGTCTTTTCCTCCTTGTTCGCAGGTGGGGGCTTATTTGGGATGCTGAACAAATGCTACAGCTGTGGCAGAAACTCGGTGGTGCTGCTAGGCCTGCTGACACACTACCTGGCCTTCTTCCTGATCTTCCTCAACATCGCCAACGACGCACCGATCGCCTCGCAGGACGGGACTCACCTGGAGGCCTATATCACGCCCAGGTACGTAGAGAGGCCTATATCACGCCCAGGTACGTAGAGAGGCCTATATCACGCCCAGGTACGTAGAGAGGCCTATATCACGCCCAGGTACGTAGAGAGGCCTATATCCCGCCCATGTACGTAGAGAGGCCTATATCCCGCCCAGGTACGTAGAGAGGCCTATATGACGCCCAGGTATCTAAGGAGCTACATGGTGCCTGGAATCTATTCCCTTGCTGTTCTGATTCCTGCTCTTGCTGTGCCTGTTCCCTCAGTGTCACAGTGGCCCTCTTCTGTAGCTTCTTGCTGGGTTTGGGTGACAGCTGCTTCAACACCCAGCTGCTGAGCATTGTGGGATATGTGTTCCGTGAGAACAGTGCCCCTGCCTTTGCCATCTTCAAATTTATCCAGGTAAGGTACCGAGGAGGTCCAATCACCGTGTCCTTATTTGTGTCTATAGTGGTGTTTCTCAGTTGGATCCTTGGGGACCCCCAGACAATCTACATTTTTGCTCCCAATCCAGTCCTTGGGGAACAACAGCTGGTCCACATTTTTGCTCCCTCCCAGCTCCCTGCTA
>JAODJX010000048.1:17428511-17456783 GCA_026776945.1 Isichthys henryi | reverse complement strand
TTAGCTCCGCCCCCTCCAATGTCGGTCTCATCTCTGGCCGTGCAGGGCGGGTAAGGTGTGTGTTTGCTGGACAGGCCCAGCCTGAGCAGCGGGCGGCCACACTGGGGCGTGGTGATGTGGACAGGGGTGTGGCGAGGCAGGACCAGGCAAGGAACAGGCTGCGGAAGTCGGGGAATCTGTAGCGCGTAGCTGGGAGAACATGGTGATGGCGTCTGGGAAGCTGGGGGGCGTGGCCGGCGTGTTGCGGGGCGTGCACATCTGGACACAGAAGCAAATGGGAGATCGATTTAAATACTGAGCAGCAGCTGCAGCAGACTCTTCCATTTTAGATGCACGGCATTGTGATGGCGATCCCCATGTCGCAATGACGGCCTTTCACCACTAGGTGTGTCTTGTCATGTCTGGTGCATCACCCATTATAATCTAATAACGACGGAGTTCGGTCCAGTCTTCACTTTACTGCTACCCAGGCAAACATAACCCCACCTATTTGCTGCTCCAATTAGGCGTGCAGCGTACTTTTCGTAATGCGTATTTTAATTAGGCGAGTAACGACAGTCTCACACAGAACGGAGTAAAAATCATTATTTGCAAACCTGGGACAACTATAAAGTCAAACCTGGGACAACTTAAAATACTCAAATTAAGTACGAATCCAGAAAAAACTCACTTCAGTACAGGCAGTACCAGGAATAAAAGCACCCAACTTACAGACAATTCAGACTTACGAACGGACCGCAATAAAGCCAATTACATTAAAAAATTTGGGTTAAATCCAATGGTTCGTAATGACAAACACAATTTGCGATGCACATGTACGGCTTCTACGGTTCGTCAGCTTGAGGCACAGTACAGTACCGTATGTAGCTACTTATTATGATGATTATTATTATTATTGCGTACTGAACTATTATTGTTCCCACTTTCCTATAAATTCGACTTAAAGACAGAGTTAGAGAACGGATCTCGTTCATAACCTGGCGACTGCCTGTACTTGTGCTTGGTTACTTCACACCTCTACATTCCAGCATTGGATATTCCGGAATATTCTCACCAGCAGATATCACAGCAGATGCACATTATCTTAGGCACACCAAATCGACAGGGAAACAGCTACAGACCATGCCAAAAACTCCCCACATTAAAGTATAAACATGAAATATGAGCAGGCCAGTTTCTGAAGGTCATCTCGCCGTCTGAGACGCTGTTTCTGAGGATCAGGGCTGTCATGTGGGCAAACACCGCAGTTGATTTCTGACAGTGCTACGTGTTGTGTATAAATGAAATCTCCATGGAGACACTCAAGGAGACCCCCCCCACCCCCAAAAAATATGCACACGCTATTGTCTAAGAACAAAATGGCCTGAAATTGAATAACACAAAATTTATAGCAACGATTCTGATGCATGCGAGAGACAAAATGCAAAATCCCCCGCAGCACATGGGAGCAGAGTGTCACTCGCCTGCTGATCGGCTTTGGCAGCCCATCACGTGTTGGTGGCTGTTCCGAGGGCCACCAGGTCCCCAGGACCGGACCTGACTCCGAGCCACTTGTCACGGGACGCCTGCCTCTATCACTCACACTCAATGTAATTCAACTGCATAACGATTAGCGAAATCAGAATACACCATGACCACTAGCAAAATAGTACTGCCAGTTTGCATCGCTGATCTTACTCATGATCACGGTGTAATTTACTATTAAATGTACTTCTTTTCCATTACACAGGGTCTGCTATACTATCCTATACTGGCTCCCTCCCAGTATGTCAAGTTCCTGAACCCTTTACTCTGATTGGTTGCCCCCACACCCCCAGCTGGCCCTGCATTAACCCAATGGATGTCACCTGCACCCTAAATAAAAACTGCCACACCTTCACGCACAGGAGTGGAATATACACGGCCCTATCAATAACAGGAAATCAGGCCTGCAGAGGGCGGCTGGCTCAGCAGAGGACCCTGCCAGCTTAGTCAGGTTGTCTTCAGGCATCGGCTGTGGTGCCCCTAGAACCACAGCCCCTCCCTCCAACACAGCACTCTCCCCCCCCCCCACCGAGACTGCTGCTGGCTGTACTCAGTGCAGGGCACACGAGCTTCAGAAGCAGGCTCAGCTTTCAGCACCAGCAGCAAAAGGCACAGAAAAGGGCAGCTCAATTTAGAGCAGCGTTTCTCAACTGGGGGGTCGCGACCCACTCTCGTGATTTAAAGAAAAAAAAAAAAATATATATATATATATCGCCACCCCTTCCCAGTCCTAGTCAACAATTTTTATCATGAATTTGGGTTGTGACTTAATAAAATCACGATTATGTGGATCCTGAGGACCCCAAACTATGTGACAAACTCCTAAAGGATGTGACCCCACCCCAAAGTGACCCCCTAATCCATGTCAGGTGGAAAACTGTCAGCTACTTCAGGTTCTACAAACTACTTCAAAACCAAAAGGCTCCTGTGTTTGGCTAAACAGTTGAGTTCTCCTTGTGCTGTGACTGCTTTGTTTCCTTGATTGAAAGACTCATCCAGCTGCTTCACATTAACATTAGTGACACGTGCATGATTGTAGGAGACTGACCAATCAGCGCAGGGCAAGAACTCTGGGTCCTTTTAATGAAATGGCAGTTTATAAACCCTGTGATAGCTCACAGTGTCCCTCCTGACATGGATTAGGTGGTCACCCTAGCTCCACCCCCTATCCAATAAATGTTACTTGTTCACTTAACGTTGCATAAGTTTGTCCCAGTCGAATACCCAGCACTATTTCGCCATGGATGAGCATGCTTGATGTTTTGGGGGCACTGAATACAGCACTAACTGTGTGCCCTGCCCTTAGAGGGGGTCTCACCCTCTACTGATCTCACGGCCACAGCATGCCGCGAACAGTTCCTCCGAAGACGCTGACGGGGGGAGGGGGTCACGTGTGCCTCGGGCTACTGGCTGTTTTTGGAAAGGGATATGCTTACCATCTGGTGGGTATGACCAGGGACGTTGACTTCTTGGAAGAACGAACTCAGAGCAGTCTGTTCATAGAAAAAGAAAAAGGGAAGTCAAGACGTTACCTCAAGTTGTCTGACGTACATCTACGTCAACATCCCATGGTGGCTCATTGAACTCCCAGCTGGGTCATTCAGACTGGCCACGTGCACACTCCAATATACGTCTGTGTTCTCACGAACAAACAAAGGAATAATTTATCAGAGCAGACTGCAATGCTGTCTCTTGCCCCTAGTCCTGAATGCATATTAAAACTGAAAGTTAAAATCTAGACTAATGCCATTCAAGAAGGGTTCGTTCTCTTTGGTGACTGCACTTCATCATTCAGTTTGTTCGTAAATTAGATCATGCTGTTCGCGATCGAGATAACCTAAAAAGTCTTTTACAGCCCTATCGTGTAATGATGTACAGAATCATCATGACTAATGTAATGTCATCAACATTAAGTTTAATATATAATATCCATCTGTCTTGCGCCCGTTGGATTTACCAATATGGATGGACATATCTATATTAAATTTATACTTAAAGTAACACAGATTTCTGAAAATTATAAAAGGTGAAAGGGATCCACGGAGTGAATAAATCAATGAATGAATCTTTTTGTTGAAGGAACTCAAAAGGATCGATCCACTTTAATAACGCCGTCACAGTTTTCCTTTTCAAAACATCGGAAGCAGTACACACCCAAACACACGGGGGTTGGTTCCTGGGGCACTATAACCTTGAGGAGAATAAGAGGAGATATTTTGTTGTAGTGTCTGCTGTTGCTTGCGGGCGGCCGCGACCCGGACGGCGCGCGCCCGCCGGTAAGTGCCGCGAGCAGGTATTGTTTTGTAAACAGGGAACTCCCCGTTCCAGTTGGCCCGGAAATACCCGCCCCGGCCTGCGAGCGCGTCTCCAGTAAGCTAGTCTGTCACAACTGTCTCACTGTACGACTCCCCTAAAGCAACAACCGAAACCAGCATCCTGTCAATCCGGACGTCGCTTTAAGGAGTTAAAGTGGAGACTGGGGTCCCGTATCCAAGGCGACCAGCGACACTGCATGTCCCTGATCTCTCCAGTCGCAATCCCTTTTCCTACACGTCTCTGATCTCTCCAGTCGCAATCCCTTTCCCTACACGTCTCTGATCTCTCCAGTCGCAATACCTTTTCCTACACGTCTCTGATCTCTCCAGTCGCAATACCTTTTCCTACACGTCTCTGATCTCTCCAGTCGCAATCCCTTTCCGTACAAGTCTCTGATCTCTCCAGTCGCAATACCTTTTCCTACACGTCTCTGATCTCTCCAGTCGCAATCCCTTTCCGTACAAGTCTCTGATCTCTCCAGTCGCAATACCTTTTCCTACACGTCTCTGATCTCTCCAGTCGCAATCCCTTTCCCTACACGTTCCTCAACTCTCCAGTCGCAATCCCTTTTCCTACATCCAACGCCCAAGTCTAAGATTCCCGTCTGGGTCACGATAACCTAAATCGGCGTGTAGTGTTCTATTAACTCGTAAGCTTTAAATCAGTTATTTCCACAAGTCCTTAAGGTCTATATTCTCAATACTGAACAAAGTCCGACTTTAATTCATTGTAATTGTGAGCAGTAAAAGATAGCCCATCCATAGCGAGTTGTTTTTTTATTTCCTTAAATGCATATAGTCGGTAGGCTGGATTAAGACCGTGAACTGATCTGGAATTCCGGTTGAATAACCCAGAAGAAAAAATCCGCGGAGGGAATGGGTCACTTTGGGATATAGTCAAGAGCCGAGTGGCGTACAAGGATTCCTTTTTAGCCTGCTAGGAAGGCACCACACAGCTCTTCTCCTGTCCATACCTCTTCCCGCGGCGAGCACTCCCCGCTACCCTGGCCTTGGCCCCGGCCTATAAGTAAACCTGAGTTTTACACCATCGCTGTAGAGTTGTCAGTCATTAATATCCCCATTTTATCTGTGCAAGAACAAAAGCATCGTTACTTATGTACAATTATCAGAGGCGGTCACTGATTATAAAATGGGCGTATTGGTTTTATTTTTTTTTTTGTGTATTCACAAATAAACCTTTAATGGATTCGATTCTTTCCATTTCTCGTGTCCTACGGCCCTATTGTGTTTCTTACCCCTTCCTGGTAAATTAAAACCCACAGAGGCATGCCTGGCATCTTGGGAATTATTGTGACAGTTGTATGCGTATAAATATAGACATCTGCCAAACACTTTAAAGAATAACTACTGTTTACATTTTTTTCTACAGATGATCACACTTAATCTTCGCAAAAATTCGCGTGATCTGTTTTCATTTTAATAAAAGAGACCTCTTATGTCGATATTAAATACTGTTTAATGAAATCAATCACTGCAGTACGAAAGCAAATGGTCATAATGTAAATATAAACGCTGAAATCTGCAATGACATTCAGCCCACTCCAGTTTCATTAGTAGTTTATAAATAATCATAATAATTTCTTACAATTTTGAGCCTTCAACACGCTCGGATCTCCACGTTGTGAGTATGATTATGAAATCTGAGGTCATGAAAAGGAGACCTGGTTATGTTTCAACACCGTTTAGTCTACCAACGCAATGTTTCCCCACACTGCTACCCGAATCGTTATCCGGATGAATACGGGCATCGAATGTACAGGGGGAAAAACAACAAACAATACACACATGGCCACGTGTGCCGAAAATGAACAACTGTAACGCATGTGGTGGCACAACAAAGACTGAGAAAGCAGCAAGCGACACGACATGCCGGATAACCGGGCTGCTGGATTGAGTCGCAGTGCTGGGGCTCTCTGATTGTTATCGTACCCGGAATGGGTTTAGCAGTCAGTATGAACCATAAGCCCAAGAGAAGCATTCAGAATTCCTGAAGTTTTAACAAAAGATTAACACATGGTCTCCAAAACAACTACTTTCATTTTAACATCTCTCCCTCTTTCTCTCTCTCTCTCTTATACACACATGCATACACACACCTCGAACTGCCAGTGCGCCGCTTGGAGTAGTTGTTTCGCTTGGTCGGCGGCGCAGCCAGCGGTCAAAACAAACTGGTTGATCATCACCTGGTGCCGGAGTTCGTCCATATTCACCGACATCACTCCCGTTCGCACCGCCAGAATTAACCAAACGGCGAAACAAAACGGCAAAAGTGAATTTCCGTGCTCTGCTGACCAGGCGGCGCAAACCCCGTCTCACACACACACGCTCCACTCCTCCAGTCTGTAGAGCAACAACAAATAGCTGAGTGTCACCACCAACAACAAAGCCCAACTCGCCAGCCGATTGGCTGGACGAGTGAGCGAGATTCTACACACGAGCGTTCCATTGGCTATTAGACAAAATACCAGTCTGTAATGGTGATGCAATTGTCAGGAGCATATGGTCGCGCTCTGTTTAGTGTTACTGGCTTATTGTTTTATTATTTATCTGGTTATATATAGGGTCATATTTTTACTTCCTGGAATTAGGAAATCTATTTAACTTTAGATGGGTCACTCCCAAGTAATAGTAGTGCTCTACTAATAATACTAATCATATTAATAATTCTAATAATAACGCTACAAGAGCTACTGGTAATTGGGAAACTGTAATCGGAGTGTACAGCGTTTTTGCAGTGGGTCGAGAAAATGTAGGAACTACATATGAGTTTGAGCTGCTTGAGTAGTCAGCGCCGAAGTGACCGTAGACTGCATATGACATGTTTTGTCTGCCATTCTCTAAGAACTCTGTAAGTTACTGTGTGAAATACACACTGATCAATCTTACATTACAACACCGCGTTTATGAGAGAAACTGTAACACATTTACTGTAGTGACATCTAATTATACAGTAAAATAACAATTTTAATAGAATCACTGATACATTGTGTGCCGCCGCTCAGTACACTGACCGAAGAGAGCAGCACACTGAAGACAAACCACACGGTCACATATGAACTTACAGGCGCAACTAATTGTTCAGAAGAATTTAGAGATGCATTTAAGATGCATTATAACAGTGTTACATTTTACGGACATTGATCACCAAAATAAATTTACTCTAGGTGAACCTCATGAAGGGAATGGTTTAGGGCGTAGTCCAGGTGACTTTGGACTTAAATTCGACAACCTACACCTGCACGGCGCCGGCCACGAGACGGGCGCCCTCTGGCGTTCACTTTCGTCGATGTTTGGGAAGCGAATCAAAACACGGGACTAACGTGGCAGGTTAGGTCATGAATTTACGAGCTACGTTCAAGTTAACCAGCCTCGCCATTAACCCCGAATTAACCCCGCTAGAACCGCGTCAACTAAACTTAAAGTAAAGGCGGTGGGAGAAAAAAAAACTGATTTGACACTTGTGCATATGTGCTTGTAGCTCCTAGAGGTTGATCTGCTGTATTTGTCAATATGTTTTATGATAAATGTTACCTTCTTTGGAGATGAGCATATTAAAATGTACTGATGTACATACTGTGTAGGATGAGTTATAGGATATTGGAAATAGCATGTATAGTATTAGAATGTCCTCAATAGGTACCCTATCGTTAAACAGGTCACCAAGGGCTACGCTTAACTGTCCAACAGGTATTCCTGATTCTGGAAATAGTAGAGGATGAGGGTGGGGGTGTGGGAGGGGGTAGCAGTGCTAACCGGGGAATGCATTATTGTCATTTCAACTGCATTTTTTTTAGTTGACTGTATTGAAAGTTCTGGCGGGCATGTTTGAGACATTATTGTCCTTCTGAATTGCATTTAACATTGGACATAAATGTTTTGAATAAAGGTAAATGTTAGAATTTTAAAATGCATTTGCCGGGCTACCACTGATAGTGTTTTGCTTTTAAAATGAAGTTTTTTAAAAGTAGAAAGATATGTAATGTTTTGGAGGAGATGCATATAATATCTTTGATCCTTTAGCACAGGCAGGATTTACAAGGTTTTAAAATTGTTCAGCTTTAGATCAAATGTGTAACATGCCCACCTTCCAGCCATGAATAACATAACATATGTTGCATTTCTCCCAAAAGCAGGTTTCCAGATGTGACCTGCATTCTTTGCTCTCCTGTAGGAACCTGTACGACATCCTCGACACGTGGTGATGACTCAGTAAATCATTCGTCGGCATCTGTGGCTCAGGACATGCACTTTACCTGCAACACCTGACAACAAAGGAGAGCAGACAGGTATAAACGAAGCCTGTGATGACAGGAGTGGGCAAAACACTGCTGGGCAAAACATCTTTCACACAAGCAAACATTAGGATAATATATTTAACTTGCCATTTGCAAAAGGTACAAACCCCAACTTGCTCTCTAGTCAGGGCTAAGGAGCTTTGCTATTTCTCTCTTTCTCCTTACTTATTAATCCTGTCTTACATTAAATCCATTGCCACTATTTCAGCAATGTACAAGATGACTGTCATCATTATCTGTAACCTATCATTTGACTGATGTCTGATTAATTCCTTGGTGTTTTTCTATCACTCAAATATAAAAAATATAGAAATATTTTGAAAGTTTGCAATGTTGTTTACAGATCCTGATGATGCTTCTTCTTCTTTACTCTTAGGATCATGGTTTAAAAACATGACTTCATGTTTCCTACATCAGGTCGTGTCAAACTGTAGTTGCCACAGGGAGTGATGAACTCTGAGAGCGATGAGACATTTAGATACAGGATGTGTGGTGTTATAAAGTAACACTGATCATGCAGAAAGACGGTACAAACTGTGCTGTAGAACGGCACTGGGATCTTGGCGGGAGAGGGACAGACTGTACTGTGTAGTAAGGTGATCGAAGATCAGGGCACATATTGCGCTCTGCATTAGGTTGCACTATGACCCATAGAGAAAGATGCTGCATTGCTGCACTGACTGATTTAGCCTGTCGCTACAATATGTCCACACGTCCGCCATATTGTTCCAGGCAGGACTGGCCTATACCCAAATATAAAGGGGTGCTAGGTTTTTTTGGGGTAAAAACTACTGTAGTGTCCATATTTCCCAACCGGTGTCAATTACATTTCCATTCAAGGCTTAATGATCTACGTTTGAAAAACGGTTCTGTCACCAGTTTTATTTTTTAAAAAGTTTAATCAAATGGCTTAAACAATACCATTATAACATATATGGATGTGGGAGATGAAGAGGCTGTCTCAGATAACCATATATTTTGGGACCAAAGTGATGGCAAACTCTCTCTGCTTTTCTGAATATTCATGATGTTGTTGGCAGGAGGCCTACAGGAAGATCTGAAATTAATTCGGCACAAACTACTTAGCAAGTGCCCTTAAAATAACAACTACTTATTCTCACAAAGCTTGGAAAGGCTATACTACACTATAGGCAGATCAAAGTCTTATTTTCATTTTACTTGAGCAGAAGTGGAGCTTTTCTTTCAGCTCCTCATTGAGATTCTTCACCTTCAGATCCTCCAGAAGATTCTGCATGCTCATTTTTTTTTTTACCTTCCTTCTCTATCCTTTGCATTTCTCCCTCCAGACGGCCCACCTTAGCCAAGCCTTGACTGAGGCTGGCCTTTGGTTCACTGGGAGAATGAGACAGTACATGTGATTGGTCCTTCAAGAGAGAAGGACGAAAATGTTGAGTTACAGTGTCACTCGCGGCTGTTTGGTGCATAGCTAGTGCAAATACGAACATCATTAAGCAGAGGTTCAGTCTCTTAATTATTAAGAATGAAAAAAGTGTGACATTTACAAGCTATAATATCCTTACAGTCTATTTTTGAAGATGAGTTGGGAAAGCTGATGATATCTCCTGTCCCAAACCGCACGTCCTGTCCCGTCCTGTCTGAAGTGATTACTGCGGCGAACTTGCAAAGAGAAAAGCCTTCCCTTATCAGAGCCGCTTCCCACTGCCACCTATATACTCGTATTTTTTTCTTCAATGACCTGTCAAAATGCGAGACATCTTGGGCAGTTTTAAGCTGTAACCGATTCGTCTTAAATAAACCCTCAGCCCCCGTTCTGATTGCGTTAAACGTTAGCTGTCTACTTATCTAGCAACCTTAAGTTTACATGGCTAATAACCTTAGGAAAGTTTTAAGACATTTAATGTGGATATTACCAGAAAGTTGAGACCTTCGGTTTACATTTTTAAATCCAAAAGTGAAATTTGCGAGAAGTATTATTTCAGCTGGACGCCTCATATAAAGACGACGCAACACTAACGTTAACACGTTCACTAAACTGGTTATAATCATAAAACACAACTAAAAAAGCAATTGTGCATTCTTCGCTATGAAAGGTAATTCGTCATGTTATTAATGCATGATTCTTGCATGTGGTCACTGATTTCGATTTCCACTCAGAGTCTTATTGTTTTTCGCTGGCATGTTGCCCGGATCAATAATCAGCGGCTGCCCTACAGTATGAATGTACTGTATCCGCATGTCTTTGCTTGGGCCTGTTTAACACGACAAGCGGCGTGGCCGTAATGCAGAGGCTCTAGGACCCTGAGGACGGAGCGCTGCTTTCCACCTTTAAAGATGGCGGAATCCAATGCTTCTATTTCCTGCTCTTCGGACAATTTTTACAGTGAATTACTCAGGTAAAGTAATAATTTACATTTCATTTATAACATCCCGACTCACAAGTTGACTGACTGTTTGCGTCTTTTTATGTGATTCTCTACTCTCCTTAATATAAGTTGCTTTAATCACAGTTAAGCTGTTTAACTGACGGACCGTACGCCGTCATTCCGAAATACCAGAATGAAGTTCAATTTACTTGGGTAAAGCTGTTACATATAACAGCTAAGGTTTTCTGTTAGCGGGTTTATCACCATGATGCCTGTCACAATAATACCGTACGGAACTGGGAAGTGTTTCCAGCGCCAGTGCACATGGCGTAGTGAATACAACTTTACTCGATGCTCTTTGCTAGATGCTCTGCTCACTTACTATCTGTCGAACTTTCTTTAAAAATATTTTTCATCTTTTCTTAACTATCTTGATTTTTCTCATCCTTTCTTAATCGCCTTAAGCAACATTTTTCATCCTCTGGTATGCTTTCCTCTATTCACTAACAGAAGTGAAGTCCGTTGATCGAATGCTGTTGTCGGTGCGCTGAAGATGGTCCATGCTGATCATTCTCCTTTTAATGCAGCCCCTCCGAGCTGTTCGCCGCGCGCTCACGGAGTCACAAGATACCAGCGCGCGGCCAGAAGGAGTTCCTGCCGGACGGGTCCGCGCGCCAGCGCGAGAGGCTGCAGCAGAGTCTGGAGGAGCACTGGAGCCTCATCTCTGAGGAGCGCGTGGAGAGGCTGTGAGTAGCCTGGATGCCGGCGGGGGGGGGGCATCACTCCACCACGTGCATTTTTTGATACAGTGTTGACATGCTTAACATCAGACACCGGCATGGTTGTGCTGGGTGAGTTAGACATTGTTTTGGTTTTGTGTACAGAGGAACCCTGGTCAAGGGTGAATGGATTCCCAGCAAGAATGTGGTGATGCTGAAGTCACCAGCGGTGAGGTCTTCTGACACTTGTGCTGCCGTCTGAACGCCATACTGACACCCTTACTGGAGGTGTTCGGGGAATATTAAAGAGAAGTCAATGGGGAAGACAGGGGAGCGTCATCCTGACCTTGTAGATCAATCATATTATGCGATGATGAATTCAATCAACAGGAACATAATCGTCATAGCTAGCAATGCATTTCCATTCCATGTAGTATGATGTGAGGATTGTGCCTAACTGCACTCGGGTAAAGGTATGGTGCGCGATTCCTGCAAATGGCCCTCCAGCAACATGTCAAAAAGCCTTTTTTATATATATAATTCTGTCATTTCAGCGGCTTGCGATATTTTGATTGTGTGTGTGTGTTTTGCCATTACATAATGATCTTTTACATTCTGCTTTGACATTCGCTCAACCAGTTAAAACCAGAACAGAAGTGCATACTGGTGACTCATTCAGTGTTTACCTTTAATATCCACTAGATAAATATTTTAGCCGAAGCTTGATGACTGCTCATGTTTGCTTTAAAGTTTAAACCAACACTACTGCTATAAAAGGTACTATCTTCCCTTGTTTGTATTGGCCTGTAATATCACAGCTGGACGATCAACATCATTTATATTTTAAACAATGTATGTTATAAAGATTGCTGTTTACATGTAACAGTAATAATGAAAGTTTTGAATATTGCATAAAGTTAAGTACTAATTGATTCTGGCTCTAGTTTGAGTTAAAAAGTCACGGCCATTTGCAGCAGTGAGTAATGCTGAGATATCTTTGCTTTTATGTGATTCCTGTTGTATTTGCAGGGGAAATTTTGGCAAACCATGGGATTCTCTGAACATGGGAAGCAGCTTCTGCTTCCTGAAGAGGCCCTTTACCTCATGGAATGTGTGAGTAACTTGGAAAACTGGTTGGATTAGAACCCAGCAACGTGGAACGCAGATCCAGGGGGAACCCATGCCCTCCGTGTTCCTGGAACCGGGAGACCCATATCTGTACATGGAACCAGGGGGGACCTTTACCTTTACCTGTACCCGGATGCGGGGGGGACCTGTACCCATACCAGGACCTGGATGTGGGGGGCACCTGTGCATTTTTCAAATGCAAACAGTCAAGTAATCATGACATTATGGTCCCCTTATGCCCTGCCCCCCCCCCTTTGTTCATATGTGTTCTGAGAACGCTAAGGTCCAGAAAGTAAAAATACAGACCAAGATTTTGCCCCTTATCAACCAGTTGTACTCTGTGACTGACTCATCATACTCAACTGGGTGGTTGAAAGAAAGTCTTGGTCTGGATTTTTACTTTATGGACTTGAACTGGCCGCCTCTGGTACCCAATACAAGCTCCAAATGAACCAGTTTAAGAATAAAATTCATGTCATGCTGGTTCTCTCTTGCTTTCCGTGACCCAGGGCAGCGTCCAGGTGTTCCTCCACGATCTGCCTCTGTCCGTACAGGAAGGGTATGAAATGTTTCTCTCCAAAGACACTGTGAATTTGCAGCAATACCAGGTGAGACCTGCAGCTCAGAGTGACATGCAGTACAGATATACTCTCTCACTTAGCGGGTTCGTGTAGCACAAGTCTGTCTCTTCCCTGAAGGTGTTTAGTCATCTGAAAAGGCTGGGCTATGTGGTGAGCAGATTCGACCGCAGGTAATACGTAGGCACCTAAGCGAAGGCTCTCTGAGTACACTTCATAGACATGCATAATATCATTTATTCCCTAAATTATCACTAATTGTAGACGCACCAGATATGATATGCTGTGTCGTGTACAGCACTATCTATTTTTTTAAATCAATATCTGTCTATTAATATTTTTTCTTGCAATATTTTACTAGCGAAATGTGTATATGTTTCACCGTAGTACTGCATGTATATTCACACACTTATTTATTCATATATTTATCTCCATAAATTATGCTTATTTTTTAATATCTATTTTTTATATATGTTTTTGTGTAGCTGTGCACTGTGCAGTTTGTAATTACAATTTCCACCGAGATGATAAAAGTATTGTGATACTGATGTTTAAAATATTATTTGTCGACCTGGCCCAATTTCTGTGTGTGTATGAACAGTAGCGTCCCATCTCACTATGCGAGACAGCTGAACCTTCCCCCGGAGCGAGCCGGCCATGGAAGGCAGCTCAAACGGAAACACAGCCAGAGCCCCCCACCCCGGTGAGTTGAGGCCTCATGCAGAACACGCCGTTTGTGTGCGCAGTGCTAGACTGTTTGTATTTGATTGACGGGGTTGTAATAAGAATCCATCTTTATGATACAGCTGAATATATTTCCATATTTAGAAATTAACCTTGATAAATAGCATGTTTTTTGCGAACCTTATCAGAGTTATCAGTGTTGGGGAAGTTACAAAAGTAATCCATTACAAACAGACCTGGCTAGTTCAGGTCCAGAAAGTAGAAATCCAGACAAAGGTTTTGTTTCAACCAACCAGCTGAATACTCTGCAGCTGTGACTTAATACTCAACTGGTTGGTTGAAACAAAACCTTTGTCTGGATTTCTACTTTCTGGAACTGAACTTTGTGTGACAAGTTTGAAGCTTCTTTAGTAATGCCTAGGGGAGGGGCTTATCTCACTGACCTGCTGCCTGATTGGCTAGGCTGCCTGATGGACAGGGAGGAGTTGCGGGGGAATCCCCAGAGATGCGTGGTGGTGAGCCCAAGAGCCAGAGGGCCGATCCAGAGGATGGGGCAGCGAGCTTATCCAAGCCAGAGGCAGAAAGGATGGTGGAAGACGTCCCCGACGTAATCCCCAGCGGGGTCCCTGAGAGGAGATGGTGGGTGGAGGGGGGTGCAGATCTCCCGCAGAGCCCAACGCGACCCCGACACCGCGGCTGGGACTGGGAAACCATCACATTCCCCGACCTGGGCGCCCGCAGATGCCAGCCTGCTCTGGCTGCCCCTGACCCATCCCTACTGCCCGGGGGACTCTCGGTAGGCGTTTGTGCCGTGGAACCCTGGCTGCGGAGGCTGAACCTGCGGCCAGAGCGCCTGTCACGACGGGAGAGAGAGCGGGAGAGAAGCTGGTACCGCCGCGACATCAATGACAACAGGGAGGTGCGGCACTGCCTGAGCTGGGCGGAGTACCACGAGCTGCTGAGGAGGAGGCGGGGCCGGCGGGGCCGTCGCGATAGGCCAGAACATCTGTGGGAGGGAAAGGTCACGCCCCTTCTCCAGCCAGGACATCACACCACAGCAGGTACGTCCCAGGTGTGGCTATATCACAAAGCTGCACCTCCTGTCCTGACATTTTACCTTAAGCGCGGTGGAATGGGCTGTGGAGTAGAGTGAGAACATGATCAGCTAAGATGCCAATCGAATCTTGTTTCCTTTTCCCCCCTCTGCTGTGTCCAGGAGACGTCCTGGATAAGATTGGCATCGTCGGAGCCTCCCGTCTGCTTGATGGTGCGGCCAGGTATGTGCAGAAGTGGCCTCCGTGCCAAATCAGCTTTCTGAGTCACATTCACGAGGGGTTAGGCTGGGAAAATCCCCAAGAGTGTGAAAATTCAAGAATAGGACTTTTTATTAAAAATGCCAAATTAAAGGCAGTGAAGAGCTTATGCGAGATTTTCACGGTCACACAGACAGCTGCTGAGACCAGGATGCATGGCCAAGCCAAGACTTTTAACATTAAAGGAACAGTATGTATGTACACTAACAAATATTAAATAACACTAATATTTATAATATGATTTTATGTGATCAAAATCGTTAGTATTGTTTATATTTCTATATATTAGCTTATATGCGAGTGTCTGCTGTCTTTCAGCAAGCTCCAAAAATATTCACGTTGAATTGTTCATGGCCAACTTGCACGTAACCGAAACCACGTGTGTCAAATTTTTTTTTTTTTTTAAATGGAGTATTTTTAAATAGAAATAATTAGTTTTACAATTGATGCCTCTCTTTGCAGTTTAGAAGACCCTGATGGGTGGAAGATCAGCTTCGATGTCTTTCAGCCTGACACTGTAGCAGAGTTTAAGAAGTCGAACCCGGGGAAGCCTTACTCCCGTCTGTGTGTGTGCAGGTAGGTCTGGCCACGCGGCCTGAACCGTTCGCTCCCGCCTGACCGACTGCCGCCTGTTGAAGGCCCGCTGGAAGGAATAGCTGAAGTGCATGGTTTTCCTTCTCCATTTCCTATGATGACCCCAGTCATGTGACTTCCCATGATGACCCCAGTCATGTGACTTCCTGCTTCCTTGATCCCCCCCCCAGCTTCGAAGGCCCTGTGCCTGACCTGCGGGTGCTGAAACAGCTGGCTTTCCAGAGTGGGGATGTGCCGGTGACTTTTGCAGTGGTGGACCATGGAGACATCTCCTTTTACTGCTTCAAGGACTTCCAGCTGCCAACTGATACCTCACACTGACACTTTGCCATCGATTGCCAGTCAGCCCCAATGAGATTTAGGTGCTTAGATCACCATTTAAGGAACATTTGCCAAAGTGACCTGGAATGCTAGGCTTTCCTTGACAAAGCTGATCTTTACAAAAAAATTGAGAAATATCAGGGGATGACCTACATCTAATAGCTTACATGAACATAATGTGCTTTGAGCGGGATGGAGGGTGACAAAGGGGCTCTAGGCTTCATCGTGCAGCGATGTGTATTGAAGCTTTCTCTCTGCTCTTACGTTGTTTGTTGTATTCCTAATGTCAATAATCTAGTTCATCAAAAGCTAATCAACGCTGAAGGTTACCTTTATTATTTTATTATTATTTTGTAAATTTTATTCTTTTGAATTGGGATAAAATGGGTTAGTTTTTTTTGTCAACTGGACTTTGGGTAATAAATGATTTCAGAATTTTTTAATTCACTTGAGAGGCATTGATAAAGCATTTCCTGTTATTTTGTAGATTGACTAAATTGCGAGATTGAAATCACGTTACACTGTAATTTTACAACCATATGCACCGCCAGATAAATCAAAAAAAGTATTGAAATGCGATATAAAACTAACTTTATGCATTACATTAAGGAAACGTTTCATTCACAGAATGCCAAACTGAAAGTGGTTTTACTTTTTAATCAGATTGAAATCCCTCCGATCAGTAAATCACAAGCTCTGGCGAGTCTAATTAAGGAGAGCAGCGTACACTGTAGGCTGGTCGAAATGTTAGGAACCTCCTACCAACGCGATGGCAGGCACAGAGGCGTCGCTGGCGGCGCGCGCTTTCAGACGGCACGTATGCGCAGCTGCAACCGCGTGCCATCCCCAGTCCCATGACACGCGCCTCGGCGCATGCGCGCTGAACTTCGCTCGCCGCCTCAGCTGAACCCAACGTAGGCAGATGCGGCTGCTGGACGAATTACGGCGAATCGGGCCGCAGGAAGAAACGATACGAGTGGCAGTTTTCCTCATCTTTGCAGCTTGTGTCGCTTTTTTTTTGGATGAAGCTGCTGGGATGATGTAGAAATTAGGTTTCGGCTGGCTAATATCTTGAGGTAGCTGTGTTAGCTTGCTAGCTGAACTGCAGTTTGCCAGCAGCGCACGGAGGAATAGGTGAGCCGTGTGACTGATCTCTACCTGATCAGAAGCTGAGAATAGGCGCTGACGTACTGGGAGGCTGAGCGGGGCTTGGTCTGTTAGCGGAGCCGTACGTCTGCTCCTGTCATGTTTACATGTCAGCTATGTTTCACCCCATTGAGCTTTAGCTGTGTCCCGCTCATCATTTCCAGCTCTTGGCGTGATTCCTGTGGTAACTTTTCACAGCCTGGATTCAGTCCATGTGCTCTCTGTGAAATGCCCGCTGCTTGCTACCCGCGTTGTGAACTCCCATAACATATAACGTTACTATTACTGCCATTAATTCCATTTCATGAATGTGTCGGATTTCAGTGTGATTTTTTTTTTACTCCTTTTAGGATTTGACTGCCTTTCTGCGTCCGTGGTAACTGCCAGCCATGGCCGGTGGCATCACAGAGACCGGGGAGCCGTATTCTCCTTATGTAAGTTCACCAGGTTTATTACTGTTCCTACTTTCCTCAGTTATGTGTGGAACTAGATATTCATATTTTCCCGTAACATGTTCTAACGTGCCCTTTAAAGCTCTGCTACTTAATATGGGAGATCCTTTCTCGTGTGCTGTAAGTTGAGTTACTCATCTCAGAAAAGGGAAATAACGTGTGTCTGTGGCGCATATTTCATATAAGATGGGTTTAGTTTTTGCAGAGTTTGCTGAATCGTTAGCCGCTCGTAACTGCAGTTGCTGACGACGGCATTAATTATCATCTCTGGGATGTGTAATGTTACTTTGCTGGCTGGCTTTGAGTGTCTGGACTCTTAGATAAGGTTTCGACTTACAGTGTTCCGGTCATTATGGGGAAATATCGGTAATGGACACGCTCCAGTAGGATGGCATGCAAAGTAGTCGTGTTTAGCATACTGGATTTTACATTCAAGCACATTTTCAGCCTTTCAAGAAATGGTTGTTTCTCTTAGGAAATGTTAGTACTTTATATAATGTTGTTTTGTATTTTTTCTTTACTGTGACATGTTAAACCGCAACAAATTCCTTGTACTCGGGCTGTACATAATGAATAAAGTCCTGATTGTTCCCCCCCCCCAGGTGGGCATGGTGTACATGTTCAATCTGATCGTAGGCACTGGGGCCCTAACTATGCCCAAGGCCTTTGCCACGGCCGGCTGGGTGGTCAGCCTGACTCTCATCTGCTTCCTGGCGTTTATGAGGTGAGGATTTATAGCTGGTGTGGCCCAGCTGACACAGTCACTGGGTTTTAATAAGTCTGCAGGTATAAACACTAGCCGCCAGTTAATGATTGACTTGTTAATGATTCTTTCTGCTTTTGCTTAAATGCTGAAGTAGCTTTTCCCTCTGATGTTCTTTGAGTGACGAGGGCTTTTTCTTAAACGCAGTACCTCCTGCTTGCCCTGTTAAGTGAATTATGCATTACGGTGTAATTGAAATCTCTTATCCACGGCAGGGTCTTTGTTTTCCTGAGGTGTTTATGTCTTTAGTTCACTTGTTTAGACACCAGGTGTCAGTGTTGAGCCGTTTTGCTCAGCAAGTACTTCACGTTCTGTGGTATGGGACTGTGAAGCGTAGTGATTTAGGTTTTGCACACTTATTTTCTCATGTTTCTTTTTGTTTAAAAACTAAGTTGAAATAATTGTATATCTTTAATTGTATTTGAATTGAAAGTGAACTTTTCTAATTATCCATTTATTTATGGATACATTTTCATCATAATACAGAAATCAGGTAGAGCATCCTTGGATGCATAGTGCAGTGCTGGTTCGGCCGGGTTACCATGGTGGTTCAAGGCAGCATGTTCCTCTGTCCTGTCAGCTACATGACCACCACCTTTGTCATTGAGGCCATGGCTTCCGCCAACGCTCACCTGCGCTGGAAGAGGCGGGAACAAGAAGAGGTGAGCACTTCCTGTTTCCCACACCGGCCAGGTATGAATCTCATGAAGATTTTGTAGCTCCGGCGTTGCAGCAATGGCGAGGTAAACGGCTCCCTCCTGAGAGTGTTTGGAAGCTGGGAAACTGAGCTTAGGCCCTCCTCCACCCTACTGGATGTGGTGCTGAAGTGAGTCCCAGAAGCAGGGGTTGGAGTGTCATGTCTGGCAGAAAAACCATTTAGGCATGTTGTTGGGTTTTTAATAAGTCATTTAGCTTTTTAGCCATGAAACTCCAAGTTGATTACACTTCTGCTTCTGTGGGAGCTATTTCTAGTGTCCCAATTTGCACCTTGGATATATGAACCTCCTCAGATAGGTAGTATCAGTGCATAAGAGAGCTCTGGTGGGAATATTTACTTGGAAAAAATCGTAAATTAATTTCCCCTTGCATGATACAGATCAGTGGCTTTGCAAATTGAACTCATTTGAAGCCAGTGATATATTGTCCAATTTTAGAATATCTATTGCTGTAGAAAGTGGGCAGTGAGTCTCTTGAAGGGTTTACAGTGATAACAATATTTCAGGTGCAAAGGAAACTTCTCTTCTTCGTGACCTAGAGTAGGCGAAGTTTCCTTAAGTGTAAATTAAGATGAGTCAGACATTTCTGCTGCTGTTAAATCGACTGCTGTCGGCCTCTGAAATGAATTGTCTGCTTTGGTGGATGGGAAGTTACTGGAGGTCATTGGGAATTTGTCTTCTCTGTCAGACAGTCCCCTGAAGGACACCCACAACTTAGCAGCAAGTTCCATATGTTCTGATCGGTCGTTAGGTTTCTTACTGTGGATTTAGGCTTCTTTTGGCACAGTGACTAAACTGTGACTAAAACCTGTACATCTGTTCACTTCATACATACTGGTCCTCCTACCTGCTTTTTGCCAGTTGTGTGTTGATTATGGGATGTATACACCATTGAACCAAAACATTATAACCACCCCCATGTGAAGTGAACATTGGTGATCTCATAAAAATGGTGCATATCAAGCTCTACGACAGTGGTCACCAAACCCTGCGTCTGGAGATTTACCACCCTGTAGAGCTTAGGTGCAGCGCTAACCCTAACACACCTGATACAGATAATCGGGCCGCTCAGTAGCATTTCAGGACTAGAGCCAACTTAGCGTCAGACTAGCTGGCTGCAATACTTACCTGTATCATTATATGCAGGGTTGGTGGCCACTGGTCTAGGATATTATAGATCAGTATTTTCCAGTCCAGTCCTTGGGGACCTCCAGCTCATCCAAGTTTTTGCCCGCACCGAACTCTCTGCCAGACAGCCCACATTTTTGCTCCCTCCCAGTTCCGTGTAGGAGCAAAAACATGGACTGTCTGGGCGTCCCTGAGGACCGGGTTGGAAAACATAGTATTGGACAGAAAGCTAACTTGTAGTGCTGGTAGTCAGTACGTTGAATGTAGAAGAATATGATGTTGGACAGCTATCCGGTGTGGTACGAAGACATGGGCTGCTGTGGTATAAACAGCAGATATTCTGATGATGGTCATGGGAGTTCTGTGTCACTGCGCATCAAGCCCTGCTGCGTATGAAGCGGCATAGCCAGAGGCCAGTCATGGTACCCACGCTAACCTCCGTCCGCTGTCAGAAGCACCAACCATGGGCATGCGAGCATCCGGACGCAACCTTGGATCAATGGAAGGAGGTCGCCTGGTTTGCATTCCGTTTTCTGTTGCGTCATGTGGACAGTTTTGTGTGTGTGTGTGTCTGTCTGTCTGTCTGTCTGGAGCAACTGTGGGATGCGTTTCACCAACAAGTACGGTCAGCGGCTACACAGTCCACCTCGAGCACCAAATATTAGCTTACCATCTATTTAATATTTCCCCGACCTTGACACACACCTTTTGTACGAGAGAACCAACATTATTCAACTCATGTGGGGCTGGTCATAATGTTTGGGCTCATCGGTGTAAATCTAAAAATTAAATAATGGCAGTTGTCATGTCTAGAGCTGAACTCAATGACCTGATTTTACATCCCCCCCCCCGCCCCCGAAAGATCACCGACAGTGATTCCACTTCAGACTGTTCTGACGACGACGTGATGGTCAGGGGCCGGTCAGAACCACAGGAGACCCGGCCCATTCTCTCAGTCCGTGAGTATAAACTTGTGTGACAAAGCCGGTCGTCTGCAGACCTGAGAAACCGCGACACAGGATCACATGACCCTCACAACTCCTCCTGATCGTCTACCGGCTTTCCCTGCACTTGCAGAAAGATCTACGTCGGTGGACCAGTTTGACATTTTGGAGAGGGTCGAAATGGGACAGATGGCCTCCATGTTCTTTAATAAAGGTGAGCAAACCCTCGTTGGCTGGTAACGAGGTGGATTTGTGGTTATCCTGTTTTTAAATTCCGGGAGAAGTCCTCACCCCTGTAATTGTGGAATTCCACCCTCCTCTGACCACTGATGTGTGTCTGGAAGTAGATGTTTCTGGTACGTGTGGGAGAGCCTTGTCTCATTGGCACCTCTCGACGTTGCGCATTAATGGGATTCTTGTGTTGAACCTCTGTCTGAACCCCCCGTGGTGTCTGTTGGCAGCAGCGATCACTCTGCACTGGGGTTGAGTGAAGGGCAGGAGGACCATCTGGAGGAGCACGAGGGGCTTTTCTAATTGGCTACTAGGGTCAGCTTCCCCTGCCACTCAAGCCCCTCCAATCGTTACAGTGTTGAATTGCCTTAGCTGCTAACTTCTCTGTTTCCGGCTGCTATCTCCAACAGCATTTTGACCTGTTGAGTCATCGAACTCCGTTCTCTTCCTCAGAAAGATCATAGCTGACAGCAGCTCCCCTTGACCCAGAAATGCGATAACTTCCCACTTTTGGGTACAGACTGTTCTCGCTTCTGGGCCTCACCCATCAACCCCCCCCTCCCCACCTGTGCCTGCACACAAATACTGACCCAGTTTGTCTGCTGGCTTTACCCAGAAGCAGTTGTGGCAGATGTCTGTATTAATTTTAATAAGACTGATGGTTTTTTTTTTGTTCATGTGCTTTGGTCTCCACAAGGTGGCGCTCTTGCTTTGTGCTTCCAATCTCTTGTCTCGATGTCCAGCTTTGGCATTTGCTTGCGTGTTTGTAGTTTGTGCTGTTGTACGTCTTGCATCCCAGATGGCGTCTGTTCTACTCATCCTTTCATAAATGAGCTTCCCATCATTCACGACTCGCTCCTTATATCCTGGGTTTCTAGCTGTGTATAGGAGTAGAGGTGAAGGCTGCACGTTCTTCACAGCACTGTCTGTCACTTCCACCAACTCTCTCTGTCTGGATCATGGATCCATCCAGAGCCCCGGTTGACCTCACTGCTGAGCAGTGTTACTGGTTCCTTATTTCTTAAGTACCACTCCTGCCGGGAACTCGAGGCACAAGATTAATTACTGCATTGGCAGTGTAGTTCCACCCCAGGCCGGGGGGGGAGCCCTGACTCGGGTCGTCTGAGTTGTCAGGTGCACTCCTGTCTAGGAGGGAGGCCGCGCCAATCAACTGAGTCCCTGGAGAGAGGCTAATTGCTATGGCATAGAGATGCACAGCAACCGCGTCCTCGAGGCTGTCGCTCATCAAGCTCGCCACGGACGAGCCGCACCGGAGCTCTGGGGCCCCGGGAACTGCAAATGTGGCCCGTCCAGTGCCTGCTCAGGCCCCGGTTTAATCGTCATGATGGGTGCGGCTCTGCGGGTTAGCGTGCGACTTGGCAGTGCCTTTTATCGAGTGCTGGTCCTCCGTGAGATTCACGCACTGGAGGGAGGGAACCTCAGTGCCGTCAGCCTCCAGGAGATCACCTTGGTGACATTCCTCCCCCATCCCTGGGAGGGAGTCAGGACAACATTGGGCTGATCCTTTCAATGGGTTCAGCTGGCATGTCTGGATGGGTCCAGTACCTTAACTAGCCATGTGATCAGGCAGCCCATCCCAAAGAGAAGACTAGTTGTGTAGTTCCTGCTCTTCAGGTTGTGTGACACTAATGAAAGGTTTCACTGTGTGGCACAAGTTTATGCAAATGGTTGATCTTTATAAAAATGCAGTGCCCTCCTGTGCCTGAAGGGGGCCCCCTTCTGATGTGATTGCCTGTGTGTGTCTCTCCTGATCAGTGGGTGTCAACATGTTCTACATCTGTATCATCGTCTACCTGTATGGAGACCTGGCCATCTACGCCGCTGCCGTACCCATCTCCCTGATGGAGGTTGCCTGGTGAGCTGTTGGAGCCGTGCTTCTTCCTCCCCCACCCCTCACTGCTTCGTTTACTCCTACCCCCCACCCCCAGTCTGCACCTCCACCCCTGGGGCCCACAGTAGTGGCTTTGCAGTCCTTCCTAACCCCTCTGATCTCCTTGTCTGTTGGCTCCCAGACATGTTATTGCTGTGTATAATCCCGCCACTTTTGGTAGTAAATAGTATAAATATCAGGGTCCCAAGAGCAGTGTGGTCCTTCCGCCTTGTCGCACTCCGCCCACGGCCGGCATCTGCTCTGTCCACTGTAGTAATGCAATCAAATCTTCATCTTAGTTTTTGCTGTGATTGTGACTTTACACGGCCTGCAGAAGGTCAGTTGGCTTGAACACCCCTTTAGCGTGTGCTTGCTCCTTCTGATGCCCTCCTGTGTCCTGTCGCAGCGGAAACCTGTCGTGCAGCACCGGCATTGTGAAGTACAACGACACAGAGGCATGCTGGGGCCCCGTGCGGAGGGAAGATGCATACCGTGTGTTTCTGGTGAGTGCTGTTCCCTGAACGCCCCCTTCCAGTCCTCCGCTTCTCCCTCTTTCCCTACTGCCTCCCATCAGGACCTAGACCACATTTTGTACCCTCCAAATCTAAAACCACCAATTGCACACCCGCCCCCCCACCCCATCCCAGTTGGTACAGTCTTGGTACAGGGCTGGCCTGTAAATACAGCTAGGCTCAACCATTCATTTGGGCAGAATGTACCAGTCCGTACTTTTTTTGGGGGGGGGACCCCGCTGAGTCTGTCGTGGACTCGTACGTCCTTCTGTTAAGCAAAATGTCCTTGGTGCCCTTGAGTCTGGGGGGGGGGGTCTGTGTTTTGCAGCCAGCAGTGGTAGACCTGCTGTTTCCCGCGGCCCTGTCCCTTTAAACGCAGAGGACGGCCAGTGACTCTGTCCGCCCGCTGCATCTCTCTGCACATCTCGCCTTCAGTGAGCCTCCTGCGGCCTTTTAACAAAGTGGAATTATGTTGTTTTTTTTATATAATCCACATTTCCCTTTGTTTGTCCTGCGGGTTTGTTTCTTTATTTGTGGGAACAGGGGGAGTTGGGATGAGCGACTCCCCCCCCACACGTAGCGTGTTAAAGTGCCCGGAGATAGCACGATCTTTGCCCTCTCCACTTATTAGTTTTGACACACCCGAAAGATTAAGTGCGTGTGACTGAAATTCAACTCTGATTTGTCAAAGTCATCTTCCCCCCTTTATTGGTTTCTCTCGTCTGCTGGCACTGAAAACTCAACTATATATTTTTGTCCTTTTTTTTCCCTCTTTATCCGTTTATTAAATTTCCTCTTGGCTTCAGGTCTTCCTAGAATAAGTCGTGGCTTTCTTCCCCGAGATGCAAGCCGCTTTTCCTCAAGGGTGCCGTCAGTCATGTGGTTTGGTGGTTAAGCAGCTCTGTTCTTCCAGAAGGGACCAAACGTGGGGATTGAAACCTTGGGAACATCCTGAAGGTGTATGTTTGGTTAGGCTTCGTTCTCCAGTTGAACGCTGGAAACCGTGTGCCGTCATTTTGAATCCCTGGCCATTTGGCATTCCCCGTTGCATTCTGGGTGTCCCCGAATGCCCGGGACCCACGCCTGTACTTATCTGGTCAGCAGCTCGGCTACCGCAGCATCAACGCTCTGTTATGACGGTGTGCAGGTTGGACCCCTGTAGGACTCCGAAGCTGGACCTGAACCTGCATACAGGGCAATTTGGTTCCTCCTGCCATGTCGGTTTTATATTTGGAACTAACCTCCTCCCCCATGTTGATGATGCAGCTACTCTATGGGGATTTTCTGAGGAAGGGAGGGAGTGTGTGTGTGTGTGTGTGTGTGTGTGTGTGCGTGTGCGTGTGTGTGCGTGTGCGTGTGTGTGTGTGTGTGTGTGTGTGTGCGCGTGCGTGCGCCCGTGTCCCCTGAGCTCTCAGCAGGTTTCTCCATGAGGACTGGTTACCTTTGCAGGTGCCATCTGTGCTGGTCTTATAATGCACCATAGACCTCACACACGCACACACACGTTCACGGTTATCCTTTTCTCTTTTCCGGTTGCTGTATTTGGGTAATGAGGCTCTCTCCTCCTGTGTGTGTGGCTGTGATATGGCCTTCGCCCCCCCCCCAGGTCATGCTCCTGTCGTCAGGTGGGTTTTAGCGTGTGTCTGTGGGATGTGAGTTCATCCTGATTGGTTGTCCCAAGGTTCTGCTAAATGGGGGCTTTTTGTCTCCCTTTACCCCCCCCCCCCCCCCCCCACAGGGCTTTGCTCAACCTCTTCCTCTGAGCCTTGTCACGGGCGGGGGCTTTGTCAGAGATCTATTTCCAGTCCGTTTCTGCCGCGTCCCATCGGGCTCCATGTTTATGAGAGGCTGCGGCTTCTCATTCCTTCCCTCTGTTTGTCTCTCCCCCCCCCCTCAAAGGTTGCTGTAAATTTTTTATCTTGTGCCTCCCCCTTGCTCCAAAAAGTCGGCACCGTGAGTCAGGTGGGAAGCCGAGATGAACAGAAAGTGAGGTTTATAATGGGCCTCCCGAGGTTTGGCGGAAGGGGGGGGGGGTGCTCTCTGTTTGCATGGGTCTCACCCCCCGCCAACCCCGGCTTAATATCCACACGCCGTGTGAAAATCCTAAGCCATGTAATTTGCTTTTGATAAACAGCTGCTCCTGACACAGGCCCTGATGTAGCGCCGTGTGTGTCCAGGCTGTCTGATGACCTGCCGGCACACGGCGGACGTTCGCACCCCACTGACTGCACCAGATCTCATCTCAGCCATTGGGGTGTCCTGTGACACCCCCTCCTCCCCCCCACCATCTTCCTGTGTTATCAGGCCCGTATGACCTGATTTAATATCAGCCGGAGCAGATTTGATGAGGCTTCATGTGCTTAAACATCAAGGATTTATGGAACAATGGTGTGTGTCGTGTCTGGCTTAGTTCCTGCGCTATAGGGATACACCTAAGGTTGGTGGTTTGAATCCCATTTCTGGCTCTGGGCTGGTATCTCATCCCGGGCGCCCCCTGCTTACTGGGATAGGCTCCAGGCTTCATGTCATTGTGTAGTGGCTGGTAGGTCAGTCCGTAAGCTCATTTATCGCAAGGGGAAATTCAGCAGCAAAGGAACACAAAACGCAGAGATACTAACACATTCTGCCAGCAGCATAAATAGGAAAATATATTTATATATAAATAAATCTAACTGGTTAGGAAACTGGATGTGTGGATTGGGGTGTGTGGTATTAGCGTTTCCCTCTGCGAAGCCTGTAGGTGATGGGCAGCTTCTCCCCCGTGTCAGATCTCCAGGCTGCTCCACTGCAGGGTTAACGAGCTCCTACACACTGCGTTTAGCCCCTATCGGAGACCGGGCCAAATCATCTGTCGGAAAGGTTTTGGAAAGTCCACCTCGAGTCCAGGTCGGGAATATCAGCGAACCCCGTCCCATTCGCACCATGGCAGGGAGTCCGTGGTAAACACTCTGCAAGGAGTGGGGGAGAGAGGGCATTTAAGGTCCACTAATCCCCGTTATGGTGTTAATTATTATTAATTAAGCTTTATGGCGGTTTGTGCTGGTGGGATGGTGGATGATGTCTTGGCCCCAGCTGAGAGACGGGCTCAGGGGTTGTGCCTCAGTGTTGTGGGAGTGTGTTTCTGTGTGTGTGTGTGTGTGTGTTGCTGCTGTTGACGGAGATAGACTTCCACACTTCAGATTAGGGCTGGACGATTTATCGATTTCAAATCGAAATTGTGATTTGAAACAACGTGATTAGCAAGTTCCAAAGGCTGCGATTTAGGATATACATTATACAGCACGTCGGACTCAGGGTTTAAAACTGCTGTGAGAATAGTTTTGCAAATTCATGCTACTGAGCTATAAGTGAATTGCTTTCCCATTTCATGGTCCGACATTGTTTGTTTGTTTCAGAATGGTCCCATCATTAACAGAACCTGCGAGCTCCTTTTAAACACCAGCTACGATGTACTTCAGCGCATCATACCTTTTTTGTTTTTAATAGGCAATAGATTTGCCATACGATTTCTTGAGTCTGAAACAGTTTGCAACCCTGAACACGGACATGTTTTTTTGTTTCACCTGAATTGATTTGTATAGAAAATAAGTTACTGATACAGTTGTTGAAAAGCAGACACTTTGACCAACATGAAATCAACAATAAACGACTTCTATTTATTCAACATTTTATAAAATGCATACTACATTTAAAAATTTCCAGCTTTACGGACAGAACAGCCACTCTGTTATGATCATTATGGCTTTTTGAGTGTTAGCTGTAGTTATTAACACTAATAACACATTAGCACAAACCAAAGGGCTGCAGACACCGAAGTCGTTCTCGCTTGTTCATTGGCTGGGAAAGGGCAGTTCTAGTGGTATTAGGCGGTAATCAGCGGTACCTGCAAGATCACTATTTTTTTTTTTTGTTGCTGCAATTGTTTTCATTATTATTTTATTTAACTTGACACACCACATCTTTAAATTCTCATCCTAGCATTAGCATAGACCAGTTAATACTGATGGTATCTCATGCTGTGTCATCTCTTTTAAAATTACTACACACTGAATATTGAACTGAAGCTTGGCATAAAAAATTTAATCGCGAATCAAATCATAATCACGATGTCTGTCAGAGAAACCGCGATTAGATATTTTCCCCAAAGCGTGCAGCCCTACCCCAGATTAGCAAGGTAACCTGGCCACAAATGTAGTAGCCGGATGTCTGCAAGGGGTAAAGTACCTGCCAGGCAGATGGGCCGGTCTGTGAAGACAGTAGGGGACGTCTGTGTATAATTTACACCGGTAACTTCGGTGAACGAGCGTCTGGATATGCAGCTCAATGCGGATTCGGAACAGCGGGGTTTCCTACGTCGGTTAGGTGACTGACATCGGCTGCTCTAGAGCAGGCCCCGCATCGCACCCTGGCTTTGTGGCTGGCGGGAGCCAAGAGCCAATCCGGTCGTGGTGCGCAGATGCCTGCCAGGGAGCGGGAAAGGTGCTGTGGTTCTGCGTCTCTGTTTCTCTGCTTGTGACCTTGCAGTCTTCGAAACCTTTCACTTAACACCCCCGCTGCAAAGATCGATACCCAATGGGGGGGGGGGGGAGGTGTGAGTCACTGTTGGGGGTGGAATTGCGGGTTCAAAGGTGACGCGGGTGGCCGTGTCGGCT
>JAODJX010000048.1:17349358-17361151 GCA_026776945.1 Isichthys henryi | reverse complement strand
CCCCCCCCCCCCCCCCCCCCCCCCCCCCCCCCCCCCCCCCCCCCCCCCCCCCCCCCCCCCCCCCCCCCCCCACAACACCTATGTGTAGCTAAAAAGCTCAGAGCTGGTTGTAAAGATGACTGTCAACATCTTGAAAATTATTCCACTGAACCCGACTCTCACATCCCCTGCACATCCCCCGCACATCCGGACGGAATGCAAGCCCACCGTAACCCGGGATGAGGCTGTATTTACATTTATTTTGTTTAGCAGACAGTTTTGCCCAAAGTGACATACAACTAAATAAACAAGTAAATAGCACAAGAGTCGACTAGGCTGCAGTACAGTTAGGCTGAGCTTCCAGTGAACACCCAGGTATGAGTGTAAGCAGGATTGGGGCAGGAGCTGCACAACCTCTTCCAGCAAAGCAAGGACTAAATAAGGCTATTCAATGACAAGAAGTGCGACATTAAGAACATTCAGGAAACACAGAGTGGTATCAGGCTGGAGAAGATATTTCTGGTACTGATGGGTCTTGAGGCCTTTCTTGAAGGTGGGGAAGGAATCTGATATCTGGATGGTTTGGGGGTTTTGATTGAAACTTCCTCATTATTGACCAGTGGCTGGTCACCTTACCTCCCCGCCGGAATTCCCCAGTCACCATCCCTTCCGAGGCAACAGGTAATGTTACAGAACCAACCCTTCAAGTTCAAATCCTGGCTGGGAGCTTCTGTTGTACCGTTAAAGGTGTTCCATGAAGCGGAATAAATTCAGCCTGAACACTCAGCTGGTGAAAAACATGCCACAAGTCATTCTGATTTAATTCTGAATTAAGACCATTGGGAATTGATGTCTAATAATTATTTCCAACCCTAAACACAATGTGTCTGCTTTTATGAAGATCTTGGCACTTTCACATGTTAGACAAACATCTGTTCACTTTCTTATAGATTCTGGGCTCTTTAATGGCAGACAAACAGGTTGGTGGTGTTGGAATTTGGTCCAGCACAGCATGAAGATGATGGACACAGTCAAGGGACACCAGGCTTTCACAGCTGGGGTTCAGTCCAATTCAATTTATATAGTGCCTTTCACAACAGGTTCAGCCCAAGGCACTTTGAAAAGAGTATGTAGCAATCAGGTATGACATCATTTATGCGTCCATCCATCCATCCACCATCGGGGGTCCAAGGTCGACTGGAGCCCCTGCCCCCCCCAGCATGCTAACATTATAGAACTGAAGTGTGTGTACAGTCAATAAGTGACAGGTTGTGTGTTGCTGCAGACCTTTAATGCCTCATTGATTCAGCAACAGAGCCACTCGCACAAATTTTTCTCAGCAATCGGCAGCCATCCGCTGCCATCGATACGCCAAGCGTCCTCACGGCTAACGCTAATCTCCCAGCCACTCGCACGCTCGCTCTCTCGCCTGCCCGGCTGCCCGCTCACTGCCTTGCAGAGCTGCGGCCCGTTGCCCGCCCATCCCCCGGCAGATGACTCCTTTAAGCGCGTCACCGGGGGAGGAGGGAAGCGCACGATAGCGCCAGCGAGCAGGTGGCACGGGGAACGGGGCCGGCGCTATGCGCGGGAACCAGAAGAGGAGGAGACATGGCAGGCGCGCCCCCCACAGGTCGACCCGTGCCACTGCGGGGGGTCACACGGCAAAGTCACAGTCTCCTCGGCGCCGCTGACGGAGCCCACACTGTTCTGCTCACGCTTCGTCAGTTCCGTGGGTTCAGGACACCCCAGAAAACAAACCTGATGCTATTCAGCTATTTATGTGTGGGTGTCGTGCAGGATTCTGGGCACGGCAGTACAACAGCAGTGTCCAGCCCGGGATTTTCATGACGTTTTGAAGCATGTACCCCCTCCCCCCACGCCCCCACCTCGCTTGGCTTATTAATAGTCATGCTCATGTGACACTAGCAGGAAAATGGAGAAAAGGGGCGATCGTGCCCACAGGTGTCCTCCAGGGAGTGGCTGCATTTAGACAGACATCTCTGGTATTGACCAGCGTCTGCTCACCTTACCGCCTGGATCCCGCCACCGACTCCCTTCCTGGCTCGTGTTTTCATTGTTGCTGTTAACGGAACCATTGCTTGTTAACTCCATCTCTCCCTCCTTTAAACCTGTTACTCATTCCCTCCATCTCTGTCTATATAATCTGTTCCTCTCTCCTTCCTTCTCTCCCCCCTTCTGACACGTTCCTCTCTCCTTCTTTCTCTTCCTCCATCAAACCTGTTCCTCTTTCCTTCCATCTTTCCCTCCTTGTGACCTGTTCCTCTCTCCCTCCATCTCTCTATCAGACCTGTTCCTCCCCCGTTCACCTCTCTGTCTATATGACCTATTCCTCTCTTCTTCCATCTCTCTTATCTTCAGACCTGTTCCTCTCTACCTCCTGTTGATGGCAGTACAGTTTTATGCACCTTGTGTAGAAGACAACACTTTATTTCAAACTGAACTCAAGAATGCCCTCCTCCCCTGGCTCACATTATTTTCACGTGACTACCAGATGGCCTAATGGTCAAGGAATTGGGCTTTGAAATGAGGAGTCCTGCCCTCTGCACTCCTGCGGAGATACCAAACTGGAATTTCACACAAACAATGGTGTTTATAAATAGGCAGGGGCTGGTGAAGCTCCTGCCTCTTCATTATATGTTGATCATGCTCTCCTGTAAATCACAGCAGTGCTGCTGATGAGGTTGGAGCCATACTGAACCTCCGTCCTGATTTCCCATGATGCTCCGGCACGCCTCCGTGGCGTCCGCAGCCCCTGAAATGTCCTTGGCTGCTCTCAGGCGCTATTAGAAGATCAAAACCCATGATGTTTCACCTCTGAAAACATTCCGAGGACCTCAGATGGCCGGAGTGTGACAGGAGGGGCTGTGAGGTCAGCGACGTGCTCATCGGGACGTTCCGGGGAGCTGCCAGTGACCTCCGAGCTGATTGTATGCGGGTCCCGAGTTTGCCCCGTCTGCAGAATCTGCAGAGCCTCTAACAGTGTGCCTGGAATGCGCTGCCGCATTAAATGCAGCCCTCAGAGGTCTCTGCGTAAGTCCGGCCAGCGGAACCTCTGCGGAATCTGAATACTTGCCCTTCCTGTCTCCGATTTTGTGGCTACCACAGCCCGCCTCATAACTTCTCCCCCACGCCCTCGTTTGGTCACAGCCGGACAAGCACTAACACATTTTTTCCAGTAGCGGGCGCCCACGCACTTTATTAGAATTACAGTTTTTATTTTCTCAGTTAAACCCTTTAATCCAGGGCAACAGCCATGGATCCAACTTGATATTTTACTTAAATAATTTTGGTTGAATGCTTCACTCAAGGGTATAACAGCAAGTTCCTTCTCATCACAGCTCCCCCCGGTGTTACATCTCTCTTGGCAGCTCAGATGATTCTGGAAGCTCAGTAAATTTGTGTGCAATATTAGTCTTTAGTGACCACAAAAATCAGTGCAATAATAATAATTGTATTTGTTTCACTCATCCATTTCACACATGCATATACACACAAATATTTATCCGTGTGACTGTTTTTTCTGTTTTATTTTTCTTTTCTTGCACCGAACAGGAACTGCGCTCCATATTTTGTTGTACATTTAATACACAATGACAATAAAGCTTCTATCCTATTCCCACCTCCCTTCCATGGGGCCCCGCTGGGAAGATGGAGACCCTTGTATCTTAGCATGGTCACACGGGCATTCAGCAAGCGCAGGAATTCGGCGGCAATAAAACATGCAGAAAAATATCAAACTGCATCACTTGAAAGTGTGCACCCCCGGCCGCCCCCCTCCCTAACATATCGGTAGGCTGTCCGTGTGTCGCCAAATGCGCCTCATATGAGTCACTCCAGGCCCAAACTCACCAGTCCTCATTACCTGCGTTTCACATCTGTGTCAGCACCTTAACGCCCCCTGCAGGCCACTCAGAGCATCTCATGTAGATGTGAGTCTCACTACTCCTTTTCTTTTCTTAGATACTGGGATCTCTGGGAGAATGGACTCGGGGAAGGGGGACAGAGCTATGTGAGGAGGAATTAATCTAAGGCCCAGGAATTAATTACATACCCTCCATTTTCCGTTCCACCTCTGGCTATCTGATGACAACCATTGCCGGAGAGGAATGACAGGGCCTCAGTTCACGGCTGGTGGGGGTCACAAGATCTGTTTCTGGAATGATCCGCCCTGGAATATTTTCAGACGGAAGCGCTGCCGTAATGGAGCGAATGCTGCCCAGTCCCTGCGCATGTACTTCTCTCTAGCTCCGAAATAACCCATAAAATGATGGGGACAGACTTTGCGATGGGATGGCGGGTAACTGGGCTCGAGGGTCCCGCTCTGTGCCCCGTGAGGCACACTGTAACAGACGGCACGGGCAAAGCCACGGGCCAGATCCGGCCGGCATGTGCCCCCGGTGCCAGCTCTGATCCTCACGGTGGAGGAAGATGGGGGCGGGATTGACAGGATCAGCGGCCAATGAAATGCGTGCCGGCAGCCACGCAATTATACACACACAGAGAGGCACGAGAACACGAGCCAAGAAATAAAAATACAGTCACGGCATGCTTTTCCTTTTCATGATGCTATATTTACTAAATTTTGGTTAGCAGTCAGAGTAAATATTTCACTTACATAGTTATTAACATCCCAGGAACCTGATCGGCGTAAATAGTAAGAACGTGGGTGTCTGTATATTTAGGGGTCCAAGCAGTGATAGCTACGGGATCCCTTATGGTTTTATTAATATGTATTTCAAACCAGTCATTCACTGTCTATTTTCCAACGTACCATCCTCTCCACTTTATCTCCAGAGGATCAGCCTCAGTTGATTTAATTAAGATTTCATTAAAAGTGCGTGTAGGTATAGCTTGTGTATTTAGTGTATTTAGTGTGTGTGTCTGGGGGGCTTATCCAATCCCTCTATGCTGTCCATACAAGACTTCCTGTCCAGACCGAATCCCAGCTCCGTGCATTCGCACGATAATGACAATGACATTGCGGGAGGATTTTGTAAAACGTCAGCAAAGTCCACCCCCCATCTAGACGGACGCGAAGCCCAAGTTGCTGCCGCGCCCGGAAGCCACATAACACCCAATTACCCGACTGAGCGACTATGGCCCATAAAGCCCTGGGTCGCCGGCTTCGTCCTCACATCATCCCGCAAATTGCTGCGGCGCTCAGCCCTGCAGGGCTTTCTGTCGACCGGAGCTGTTTTCTTTCTCCACAAAGATGGGATTTTTATTTCAGTTGTTGGTCTGTAAAAAAAATGGATGAATTGTGTGCCTGAGAATCCGGCGTTTTTATCGTCAAAATCGAAATAAAGCCGTATTTGAAGGCGCAGCTGTAGCATTGCCCAGCGGTTTCTGTATAATGGAAGTAATTTCATGTGGCGCCGATCAGGAACACGACGAAAACAAAACGTTCCAAAAATGCCGGCATAAACTGTACCCTCATTAAGGCACACTGGGCATCACATGACTTCGTTTTATGTATTTTTTTTTTGCTGGGCAGCTTACCCCTGCAAGTACGGGTTATTTACATCAACTGCAATTAATTTTTATTTTTGTTTTCGTTCTTTCAAGGACAGCTTATACGTTGAAACAGTTATTTTAAATCTAATTGAATTAATTATTCCTTTGAGTCTGTCTCCGGGACTATTATTATTCGTTGCGGCACTGCATTATAATTAGCTGTAACGAAACTAGGTTTGTCTTGGTTCAGTATGTTCGCATGACATCTACAAAAAAAATTAGAAACACCTGGAAAAAAGATGTTGTCAAAGTTTGTGTTATTGTTTTGACTGAATATGAGTAGATTTCGCTTCTGTCGTTAGCTATGTTGTGAGGCTTATATTTTCGGTATGTTATATCGGCGCACTTTATTATCTTATAGTAGAAGGAGCGCGTTTGAGATTCTGCTCAGTTATGTCAGACACTCCGTAAGTACGTTCGGTGGTGTGCCTGTAGGCGGCGCTGTTTGCCGCGGTCTCCGTTTCTTTGCTCCAACCAACCTGTGACTTTCGCATTCTGTTACGTGGCCGGGTGCCGTCGTCACTTCCGGATTCCCTTCTCCGTCTTGCTGGCTGATAGGGCTCGTCGGTATCGGTGCGATGGCGGCGGTACCAGCAGCGCAGTCCCTCCGGGTGTCTGAAACCCGGGACCCGGCTGCCTTGTTCGAGCGCTACAACACGGAGGAGATCCGAGCCATAGAGCGCAAAGTCCGGGGGGAGATCGAGCAGAAGAAAGAAGAGCTGCGGCAGATGGTGGGGGAGCGGTACCGGGACCTGATCGACGCCGCGGACACCATCGGCGAGATGCGCCAGTGCTCGGAGAGCGTGGTCCTGTCCATCCAGGACATGTACCGGTACTGCAGCAAGCTCAAGCAGGGGAAGGGCCACGCTCCGGCCGGCAGCAAGACGGAGGTGGGCATGCCGTTAGCGTCAAGCCGGCTATCATCTGCACTCAGGGTTGGGAAAGTTACTCACAAAGTAATCAGTTACAGACAGTTCGAGTCCAGGAAGTAGAATTAGACCAAGATTTTGTTTCAACCCACCAGTTGAGTATAAAGTCACAGAGTATTCAGCTTTTGGGTTGAAACAAAATCTTGGCCTAATTCTACTTTCCGCATCTGAGCTGTCTGTAATGCAGGATTATAGTGAGAGATAAATGGATAAGAGGGCTGAGTCTTTACTGGGGTGGGGGCTATGGAAAATGTATGCGATATAAAAAGCTATTCATGACTTAAGGCAATACACACCCATTTATTTGGGGTTTTCGGGATATTAAAAAGGCCCAACCCTGCCCCTGCTGTAATGAATTACTTTTGTAAGTAACACTGTCTGCGCAGATAAGTCCTTTTTACGTGTTACTTGCATTAACTGGACAAGCAGGTTTCTATAGCAAATTGATGTGTTAGTCAATGTAATTAATGTTTCGGTGCAGTGTTTATTATACGGGCATTTACATTCGGTAATAATGTGAGTCCGGCGTCCTGGGTGAACCCCTCAGTATCTCGTACTATTCGGCCAGGTGGCCCAGCGGCAGTCGCAGGAGAAGTTCTTCTGCACGGCGGCGCAGATCAAGCTGCTGCTGGAAATCCCAGAGCACATCTGGAGCTCCATGGAGTCGTCGCAGTACCTGCGGGCCACGCAGCTCTACCTGCTCTGCTGCCACCTGCACGGGCATCTCCACCTGGAGGCCGGAGGGCCACATTACAGTCCCGTGCTCGCCCGCTTCCCCATCCTCGTGCGGCAGGTCGCCGCTGCCGGCCACTTTAGGTTAGTAATGTCTACAATATACTTCTTAAGTAGTGTTTTTTCCACACTTCTCGGGACCGTAATATTGCTAATTGTCCCAACCAGGTCCACCATCTTGCTGGAGAGTAAATCCCTGTTGCGAGGCCGGGCCGTATCTGACCAGGCGATCGCGGACGCGCTGGCGTCCACCATGCTGCTGGAGGGCAGCTCGCCCCGGCAGGCGCTGGCTGATTTCCTCCTGGCCAGAAAGGCGTCCATACAGCAGCTTCTGAACCAGCCACAGCACGGTACCCACACCCGTTTGGGGGAGGTTGTCTAGAAAACATACTTGTTAATGATCCTAGTCTTGTTGGATTCTGCTTCTTTAAAGACCATTTCAACTGGGTGGCCAGACTGGGAGCAGTTTTTCCATTTGGATGGGGGGGCAGGTGCATTTGACCTCTGTTCCCTGAGTATTATTTACATTAAGAAGCAACAAGCCATCACTGGGAGACTAGCCTCCCCCCGATTCTGCGTCCACATCAATGAGAGTAAAATATGCCTTTCTGTAGACAGCCTGAGTCTGTCAACGCTCTGTCAAACTGGGCCCTGCTTTCCCTGCAGGGGCAGGCATTAAGACCCAGGTGTGCTCTCTGGTGGAGCTCCTGGTCACCACCCTGTACCAGGCGTACGCCGTCTTCTACCTGCCACCCGAGGGGACGCCACAGGATCCCTGTCTGAGCTGCGGCCTGCTGTTTTCCACTCTAGAGGGCGCCACCTCCTCCAAGCCGGCAGGTAGGACCCGCAGCCGACTGTGATGTGACAGCTGTTGATGGGTTCAAATAACTTAGGCAGCCCTGGGTGGCATTTGTGATGGCGTTTGTGTTATGTGCTCCCCCAGGTGGTAGGAACAGGGTACTGCAGGAGGACATGGCCCCGGGGGGTTGGTTCCGGTACCTTCCACCCTCTGTTACGGAGTTCCAGCCTGCCCTGCGCTCACTGGCCCAACCGATCCAAAGGGAACAGCTCCGCGATTCGCTACAGCAGTGGATCGACACGTGAGTTACAAGCTGTTATTTTAAACGGGACTGTTAACGAGACGGAAGTGGTTGTGCCGAATGGTAAGGAGGCGTTTGGTGCGGCAGGTGTAAGGAGGACATCCGCCAGGCCGTCGGCAGCCTGCTGGTCTACGTGAAGAGCTTGAAGGCGCTGGCGTCCATCCGCGACGCCGTCTGGGACCTGCTGGCCAGCGACTCCGTCAGCCAGAACTGGGCCGCCGTCTGTCAGAGGCTGCTGGGGCGCCCCCTAGCTTTCTGGGAGGACTTCCTGCAGCAGCTCTTCCTTCAGAGACTCCAGGTGGGAGGGGGGCAGCAATCTCTCAATTACAAGTGCGGACAGGCAGGTCCTGCTATAAGAAAGATGGGATAGGCGAACACACAGTGTTCCAGTGAGGATTTGCTTACTTCTGTTCTGTTCTATTCTATGTAACAGTTTCTGTGTGACAGGCCTGACGGCTTAGTTAAACTGCTTTGCGTAAGCTGATGAGTATTACAGTAGAATACCTTTAGGGTCATTTCAACGCTCCCCCCCCCCCCCCAAACCTGTCTGCTCAGGCACTCACACAGGAGGCCATGGATGGGATCTCTGCCAGCTGCAAGCAGCTCCTGTCTACGTCACTACAGGAGCTGAGGATGGGTAAAGTTCATGGAGATTCCAGCAGATTGGCGCCGTTCGAGGGCGACGTCGCCTCCTTCCTGTGGTCAGAGTCGCTGGGCGACCTGCCGAACGACGCAGCGTGGGTGAGCGCCTCCCTGCGGGGGGCGCCAGTCCCGAGCCACCCCAGCGGACTGGCCATGAAGACACGCGCCGTGACACCTCGCGTTCAGACCTTCTGTGCCAGCCTGGATTCTCGCCTGCGCCTCCAGCTGGACGACCTGCAGCACTACCTCCCCTTGGAGTCCGATGGGGCCCCGCCCCCCTCCGCTGGGCTGGGACGCTTTGCTGACGCTGGGGTGGTCGAGGAGACCCTGAGGCTTCGCTGCCTGCAATGCATACGTGAGGTTCTGGCGCTGGTGCACTCAGAGTTGGACAGCAAGCGGGAGCACGGTGGGGTGGCGGTTGCCCCACCCGTCCTCTTCATGGCCAGATTGTGCCAGTCCATGGCCGAACTCTGCCCTAATCTGCAGAGGTGCATCCTGGGAAATGAGGGGACCACAGGCGGTGGGGGTGTCCCTGTAGTCAGGGCCCCCCCCCGGCAAGGCAAGAAGCTGGGCAAGGCAGGCTCC
Organism: Isichthys henryi; assembly: GCA_026776945.1. Lineage (NCBI taxonomy): Eukaryota > Metazoa > Chordata > Actinopteri > Osteoglossiformes > Mormyridae > Isichthys > Isichthys henryi. The sequence continues at coordinate 17,351,649 of JAODJX010000048.1, read as the reverse complement.
AAGCTGGTGTACGTGAGTCCTGCCCAGACGGCGTGGGCCGGCCTGAAGGAGGAGCTCTTGTCCTGTAGTATGGAAGCCTATCGTGTCTGGAGCTCTGCCCACTCCAAGGTTTGGTCTGCATTTATATAGCGCCATTTCCACTGCCGATTTGCCTAATTATGAAGCTGCATTGAAATTTCAGCCTAGCTTAAGATGCTGGTGCCAGTATTGGTGGCAGAATCTGAAGCAGATGTGCCAGTGTTTTCCCTACTTGTCCCACAGGTGCTGGTGGAGCGATTTGCCTCCCAGCTGCACGCTGACTCTCCCGGCTCCATCCTGGAGAGCACCACGACCTGGGAGGAGCTGGAGATCCAGGAGGAGGCCGAGTCCGGAAGCAGCGTCACCTCCAAGATCCGCCTGCCTGTCCAGGTGAGGATTGGGGGGGTGCCGTTACCGCGGCGACCTGCCGGGTGACCTCTGACCGTGTGTGTTGTGCTCGTCCCACAGCCCTCCTGGCACGTCCAGTCCCTGCTCTTCCACCTGTGCCTGGAGGTAAACCGGGTGGGAGGTCACGCTCTGCCGCCGGTCACCTTGCAGGAGTTGCTGTGCGGCTGCTTGGATCAGGTGCTCAGCGAGTATGAGAAACTCGTCAAGGAGGCCCAGAACAAGGTGTGTGTGTGTGTGTGTGTCTGTCTGCCCATGCACTTTGAACTCTGACCTCTGACCCTGGCTTCTCACATCTGCCCTCCACCAGGACTCGGCCTTCACCGTGACACAGAACCGGGCCCTGCAGCTGCTCTTCGACCTGCGGCACCTCGGCGCCACCCTCGGTGCCCGCCCAGACGACGGCAAGGTAGCCCGTCCGGTGCAGGACCCCAGGTAGCTCCCCCCCCCCCCCAGCTGGGTCACTGCTGCCTCCTGCTGTTCCTCGTTTGCTCAGCACCTCTCGACCCGCAGGATCCAGGATGTGTGTGACTCCCTGGAGAGCTTCATCGACCCCTTTGACCTCGACGTGTTCACGGTGCCCCTGAACAGCAACCTGACCCGGTTAGCTCAGAGGACCTCGGTGCGTTTATCCGTATGCCTGTGTTAATGTTTGGGGTTTTTTTGAGTTATAGACTAAAATAATTATAAAACAAACCAGGGCCCTTTGCCCTTGCTCCGTGGCCCAGTTCCCTTGTGATGTTTCGTTCCGGGCAGGTCCTACTAGGCTTGCTTTCTGGACCAGAGCGACCATTCACCCCCCGGCCTGGGAGCAGCGGTGCCCAGGATCCGTCCAACATCCTGCCCTTGGCGAGCAGCCAGTTTCGGTAGGGAAGCCCCACACCCACAGTGAACAGGCATGAGGTCGACCACAGAGCTGCAGCTGAATTGTTTGGACTTATTTACATTCTGAGCACGATCCATCTGTTTTTTTTAGCTGGTCATGTTAGAGCCGCCTGTTCTGTATGCGGTTCTGTGCTCTGGGATGTTTCTAGCAGTACAGATGACCCCCCCCCCCTCCTCACTGGGCGTTTGTCTGTTTCTGCCCCCAGGTTTGGTCTGCTGCCTCTGAGTATGACGACGTCCCGAAAAGCCAAGTCCATCACCCGGGGAGCAGATGTCACCCGGCCCCTGGTCAGTATGGTGGGAGGGTGCGGGGGAGGGGGGGGTGCAACAACTTAAGGCTTCACTTCATTTATTGGCCAGCAGGTGGCAGCGCAGTTAATGAAATGACCCTAAAAGTTTCAGATTCTACTCCCAGAGAGTCCTGATTTACTGTAATACTCATCAGCTTGTAACTTATTTGTACAAAATTCACACAGAGCAGTTTAATATCTCCGGCACTTCTTGTGAAACTCCAGCTACCTGGATGAGCGTAAAATGTAAGTGTTGCTCCAGCACTTGGCTGAGATGTGCGCTGCTCTCTCCGTCCTCAGCTGCTCTGAGAGCAGTGTCCCCGTGGAAACAAGACCCCGCCCTCAGACGTCATGGTGACGGGTGACAGTGTGGGTTTGCGGCGTGCCCCTTTGGGGATTCCCCGTTTGGCCGGCCACGTTGCTGCCGCTCTCGCTTCTGGTTGGCGTGTTCAAGACGCTCCATGCCTGAGCCTGGCTCTTTCGTAGACAAGATGCTGCATGGATTTTGTATTCTGCTGAAATGGGGGAGCCTCCCTCACAAAGCAACTGAAGCCTGCTTTTCCGCTTCTGTGCCATGTAATTTTAAGTGCGTGTTATGTAAGTTTGTGCTGTTGGTTCAACACGTGGGGGGGGGGGGGGGGGGGGGGGGGGGGGGGGGGGGGGGGGGGGGGGGGGGGGGGGGGGGGGGGGGGG
>JAODJX010000048.1:17308671-17340484 GCA_026776945.1 Isichthys henryi | reverse complement strand
CCTCTTTCTCCTCCCGCTCCATTTTCCTCTCTATCATTACCTCCTAGGAGCAAAACCATGGACCGTCTATGGCTCCCAGAGGACCAGATTAGGAAACGTTGGTGTAGCTGAAGTGTAGTAGGAATGATGAGGGTATGAGAGTCACCTGGTAGCGGTAGAGGCTGCCGTCCACCTGGAGGAGCAGCTTCTTGTGGTCCTGAAGAGGGTAGATGTATCCATAAGCCACCATCATGCTACCGATAGCCTGGGCCTCTGGGTGGAGACACCATGAAGGAACATGGAGTTCACTGACCATCCTGACCTTGGGGCGGAAAGGCTGACTGTCCTCTTACTCAAGTGCCCAGCCACGTGTCCCACTTCCTCACACCCGGCCAGGCTGCAGGCCACGCCCCTACCTTCGGCGCTGACTTGCAATTGGCTGACGATCCACGTGTGAACATCATGACCTGGGTGGGGAGACAGTGCAGTCTTTCACCACATGAGGCAGCAGAGCAAGCTGATCTCTTAACAAGGGCCCAGCGTAATGTATGCCCTGGGCTTGCAGATCCGTTTAAAGATAAGCTCTGTCACAGGCTTCCTTCGGTATCAGAACAAAGATGGGCCAACTGACTCCGAACAACTGACGCACCTTAGAAAGCCCATCTAGGCGCAAAAACACCTCTAGAACTGATCTCGCATATCAAAACAACAATTAAGTCACGTCCACTTGTCTGTTTCATTTTGAAAACTCAGATATAACCTTTTGCCTTAAAAAAACACTATTATAATTCAGGCTTTTTTTTAGTAAAGTTTTATCAGTGGTCCATGAAGTTAAGGGTCAGTAAGTTGTAATGCACAGGGGGAAAAAGGCGTTCTAAATTTGGATCAGGAAATGAAGAACTATGGAGATAGAGGGGGACAGAAAGAAGACCAGGCCTGCCTGCTATTTATGGTAGAGGAGCAGACCTGGATTTGTGCAACAGCAAGTCAGTGAACTGTACAGTGAAAAGAGTGTCAGGTGACATTTCTTAGTGCAAATACTTCCTTGAGCTTAAATGTTTACATTAATTTTAAAGACCAATTACAAACAATCAAATTGTAATGAGATGTTTACAGTGTCACCAGGGGTGTGTGTGGATTAACAAGTTATCTGGATTTAATTGTTGATGATCTGACAACATCAAGGATTTTTCAGTTCTTCAAAACTCTTGTTGAATTGTAGTGACCAATCCGTAAACTCAATCCTGTTGCGAACAATGCATAAGGTCAGCCATGCCGGAGGCTGGTTTACATTTCTGAGAAAGCGGAGTCAGATAGACCCTGGAGCCACTGGTGTTAAGGGCCGTGCTCAAGAGCCCGTTAGTGACATCACACCATCACCTGTGGGACTGTAAGTGGCAACCTTCCGATTACTGACACATCTTCCAAACCTACTGGGCCACACATGGCCTCCAAAATGACATCATAGTCAACGGGATTCAAACCTGCAGGGGAGCCCTAGTGAAGTTCCAGTCCCATTCCTCAACCTCTCTACCACTTATCCCCATGAGCCTTTCTTGAGTGCATGTCCTTGTTTTTTAATCTTAGCTATTAGAAGTGCACCTATTGAGTATCCGACGGAAATAAGCCAGCATTACATTCGCGTTTATATACAGTGCTGTGCAAAAGTCTTAGGCAGCCAAAAGACGTGTTTAAAGCTCAGAATAATAAACTCAATTTAACATTAGTATATATACAAACTAAGAGTGACACAATAAAAATTAGTAAAAATTTCTTCTGTTCTCCAGAAAGTTACCGATAACTTGTTGGATGTCTAGATCAGTGGTGCCCAATACGTCGACCGCGATCTACTGGTTGATCGCAAAGGTAGAGTGGGTAGATCGCATGGCATAAAAAAAAAGAGGATGGATGATGCGTCCAACCACGCCAGCTGCTGCAAAACTCCAGCAAGCGACTTAGTCCCCTAGTCAGCCTCCAGTTTATTTCTGCTAAACTTAAATGGTATAAAAATGAACGGGGGAGCTGGACCAGGTATGAAGCCAAAAACCTACCACTTCCATACGGAAAGGGAGGAGGACTGTTTATTCCACCATGTCATATTCCAAGTGCGTTTGCCTCATCTGTCAGTCTGCCGTTGCTATTCCGAAGAAGGGAAATGTGGAGGAGCGGCGTTTGCGGACTGTTCATAAAAACTACAGCATTAACTTCCCTCCGAAAAGCGAGCTGAGAGAGAGAAGGGAGAAGGAAGTAAACTCCCAGTAAAATTAAAAAATGCTTATTTATCCCAAAGGAAAATTAATAATAACGATAAAGCATAATAAAGAATACTCAATATTTTTATACATAAATATATGTTTTGCATTTTTATAGCAGGTAGATCCTTTTCACTTGGTCATTTATAAGTAGGTCGTAAGCTGAAAATGTGTGGGAGCCCTGGTCTAGATGAACACCGCTTCGGTTCCCAAACCTCTCCTCAGGGGCACCTCAGCCATTCCATGTGTTTGTTAAGTTAAAGTGGTAAAGTCAAGAAATACGTGGGTGTATTGGACACTGGGAACACTGGGAACACTGGGGCGACTTTAGCAGGGGGTTTGAAACGGCCAAGCTGACACTTTGGCAGACATGATGTCATAGTTTCACACCAACATGAAGATCATTTAGACATCATTTCCTGTGGCTGTCTAAGACTTTTGCACACTGTACATCTGCTTTGTTCATGGCGATGAGTGTAGGAGGTTTTTTAACTGATATTTTGAGGTATTACGTGGCACCAGCACGCTTTAGCTCCAGTGATCCCTCCTGTGGCCTTGGAGATTACTGGGCAGCTTAGGGGTGAGAAGCTGAGGAGCAGAAGGCGAAGTTCATCCGATTGTGGCCTGTCCGATATACAGGAGACTTAACCTTGAGGAATATGGGTTGCCCTTGCTTGCACACTCCTGAGTCCTCCACAAGGCTGGCTTATTCACCAGCCAATCAGGGCAGTACCTTTTGAGAAATAGGAGATCTGTTTCATAGTGCAGATCTGTGTGGCATAGAATTTGGAAGGTATATAGTAGGGCTCCCCAATTCCGGTCCTGGAGGGCCAGTCTGCGACACGGTTTGCAGATTTGCCTGCTCAGACACGCCTTATTCAGCTCCCCAGCCAATTGCCAGGTTTAGTAGGTGTGTCTGAGCAGGGAAAATAGGAAAATTGTGCTGGAACTGGGGGATCCTGGGATATGAGTAGTGACCTAGGTAGTCAATGAGGGGAGGATGATTTCAATTGATAGTGAGGGAGGAAAAAAATCTGACCAGATTTAAAATCAAGGTTTAGATCGATTTTTTTAAGAGATTAACCTTCAGTTTGGAACTTCACAGGTACTTTTTTGCATTTTTACTTAAATTAAAATGTTCTGGGGGCAGAACGAAAATGATTGGTTCAGAGAGATAACCAATCAGATTGTAGGAGAAACATCTGATTGGTTGGTCCTGCCTCCTCTAGTTGCTTGCACCTACCTTCTCTACAATCTGATTGGTTATCTCTTCATCAGTATCATAATTTTTACATTCCACCCTCAGAACATTTTTGTGTAGGTAACACTCCCATAAGAAGAAATACATGACCGATATTTATATTTAAGAAGATAAATGGAATTAAGAATATTTGCTTTGAACATGGTCAGATTTTCAGATTCAAACCTTGTCTTTAAATTGATAAATAAAGTATACATATAGTAATGGGCTCTGCCACTCCTCAGCCTGTGCTCATTGTTATGGATGTTGATTCAAAAGCTATGCAAAGGAATGTAGCACAGTGTCCTTCCGTGGTGATGCTGAACACCCAGAGTAGCCATCTGACCTGTGCTGGCGTGCGGTATGGTGGTGGTTACCAGCTTCTGCTCCTGAGATTTCACTCCACTTTCAGGGTCCTGCATCTTCACGACCAAGGCCTCCAGCTACAACGGAGGGCCGAGATTGTTTTACTAAACAAAGCATGGTGTATGAAAAACGATGTTTACTAGTAAATCTACCGAGAGACTGAGCCACTGAGACGAGAAATGCTCATATGTAGATTAATTTAAAGATATTCCTTCTGCATTTTAAAATCAATTCCAGTAAATAAAGATTACAGGAACAAATCTAAGAAAAAATCTGTAGTTTGAATGTGAAAGATTAATTGACCATGAGAGGGGGGATGAGCAATATAGCAGACTGGAAAAAAATGTGTAACAGAAAGGAGTCTAGCCATTTCAAAACTGGATTGGAAGTTGTTTCGCGACTACGATTAAATAACAGCGAATCATTTGAGTCCGCTAACAACAGATCTTTACATCTCATAAGTGAAGAGAATTGCAATGGGGTGATACCCCATGAAAAGTCTAGTGACGCTCTATAAAATACAACTGCTTCCTTTTAGATAACAAACAACAAACCTACCTTTTTTAGACAGGCCATTCTTGGCCGGTAATGCTGAGCGTAATCGTGAAGTGTTCGGATTGTCATTTTGGCTGTTTTTGTATAGTTTATAATATGACAAAATTACCTGGAATAAAAACCCGACAGTACGCGCACCTAACAATGGTGCCCCATGTGCCACACTGACGCTGCAGCCAGGTCCAGTTTAAAGCAAGAAGACCGGGTGGGGGCGGATTATCCATCCAATCACAGCTTGCCCTTCCGTTCCCACAACTTGCTACATCGCTTCTGCGCTGTGCTCTCTCCACATTCCGTGGCGCATTTGTCTGGTGTTTGCACGTATCTGCTTCTCCAGAGATAGTACGGTGCAACGTTGCGTTGGTTTATTATACAGTAAATACGTGAAATCAGTGCTTTTCCAAAAACAATATCACTTATCGACCTCAAGTGTATATTGTAATTCATTTTTAGTCAAGAATCTGCACGGGGAATGTACAGCTATGGGAAAAAATTAGACCACTCTATATATTTCTTTAATCTGCATATTTAAATCCTGGTTTAATCCTGGCTCTGCTGGCAGAAGGCTACACTGTGCGGCAGGCTGTTCTAGGCTCAAGGTTTCTAAGACAGCAGCACACAAGAATAAAGTGAAGCACGAGACACTGGGAACGATCAGAAACCAGCCAGGCAGAGGGAGGAAGGAACTTTCTAATGCCAGAGATGACAGTCAACTTATCCGGCAGTGCCTCATAAATCAGAGGGTGACCTTCATGTTTATTTATACCGCTGTTTTATTACTGCCGATAGGCATCCTTTATTTTTAAAAATGATTGGATCTGTGTATATTCATTCATTTCTGGAAATAACTGTATACCTGTGATTTTGTGTGTGTGTGTTTTATCTGTATTACCCATTTAGAATGGCTTATGTTTTACCAAACAAGACGGACAAAATGAGGGTCACCTTCACTAGGGATGGACTGCGCTCGGACGGTCCGTACCAGCCTTGCGGAGAATGTTGTGCCACTATAAACCGAAGCGCTGGAGCCAAGATCGGATTTAATACATCTTCAGTTTAATATACCTTAACACCTGATATAATATATTTAATGAATTCATTCAATAATTCGATTCTACAAACCGCATGTAAATATTCTTTAGAGAATCAGGTAATACTATTACCCACAGCAATGTTACAACTTTTTCCAAAGAAATGCTGTACGAATAATTTCACTTTCACTATTTGTAAAACGGAATCTGAGCGTTGTCTTTTTCTTGCTTATTTGATTTGGGAGATGGACCTCAGCGGCATACAACATTGCATCTTACACGTCTCTGTTAAACTTCAAAGCACAACTGGCTAACTTCAAATCATAACAAGTAAGTGAAATATAACGTTAGTTTCAAGCAGTACTAGTAGTAACTAAAATAATGATATTCAGATTTATTTTGACAGGTGAAGTACTGCTTCACAAACACGCACTAGACTGGAGAAGCACATCGCGTGCCTTCGCAATCTGCCCGTGATCTACAGCCCGCGCAAACGCCGGCGACGCGCGAGCGCGTTCACGGCTGTAGGCGCGCCCGCCCCGCCCATAGTTAGTGTCAGGGGCGCGCTTAAACGCTCCACTGTATCGATGAAGTTGGTCCAAAGATGGCGGATTTCCTGCCGTCCCGGTCCGCTCTAACAGTGTGTTTCCCTAACTGTCTCCTCAACAGCAGCGAGGCAGAGCAGTTGAGGAAATCTAAAGAGATCGATAAGTGTATTTCTCGGGACAAGACGTACGTGACGCGCCTGGTTAAGATCCTGCTGCTGGGCGCCGGGGAAAGCGGAAAGTCCACTTTCCTCAAGCAGATGCGCATCATACACGGGCAGGACTTCGATCAACGGGCCAAAGAGGAGTTCCGGGCGACGATCTATAGCAATGTGATTAAAGGTGAGATCACGCGTGGAAAGCTTAGAAAAGTACAGCGGCGTTGGGGAGGGCCGTAGTTCCGATTATGGCCGTAGACGTGGGGTGTGATCGGCGGGCGTGCGCGGTTCCCAGCGCTCAGGGCATGCAGAGTGAAGTTATGCTCGGCTCGGTCGTTCCCCCCCGGCTCGCCGCCGGAGAAACGCCCATGTTCCTCGGTGGCCGGACGCCGAGCGGAGCTCCTAACTTTGGGCGGTTCTGCTTCACGTGCCGTCGGGGCTCGTTTGGCGATTGAAGAGCGACCGAACGAACTGCTTTCGTTAACCGTGGCTATTTTGTGCCCGTATAATGCTGCTTATCTGCGCTGGCTGACTTCATAACTAAAGAGACCGGTTAGGTTACATGTATCACGTGCGTAACACATTTTGAATAATATCCTTCAGCTAAGAGCGACTTAATACTTCTGCTTGTTATAGTGTAACTTTGATTACTGTTTAACAAACTAGTAGTTGGACTTTTTTAGAGCCCAAAAAGTAGTTTAGGTGGCCTGTATACATGTACATGTCGTGCTCTTGGCTGATGAGTAATTTTGCACTGCAAGCGTTTGACAAATCCGTGCAGGGCGACAGCGTCGATGGCTTTTAAAACGCCGCGATCCCTACGGCGCCGTGAGCGCTGGGACCGGCCGGTCCTTCGCCAGGCTGCAGGCAGATCCCCGCCCAGCCATCGGGGGCATCCCGACACCGAAAATGTGCTTCAGGTGAACGCGAAACCGTCCAGATGGGGCGGCGGGGTGTCGGTAATGGGGAAGCCCTCCCAGGGTGACGTAGTAAAACCGATACGTTTTGTCTACTTCCCTCCCCGGAATATTTTACTCTTGGTTGCAGATGAAAAAACTAAATAAAGCCTAGTTTGGTAATCTCCATAGTATACAAACTTAAATTCTTTTGATCGACGTGGCATGTTTAATTTAAACTTTTTGTTTCAGTGGCGTCTTTAATACGCCTTTCAAATACGCCTCCTCATACCATATGACGCAAAAAAGTTCTGTCAGTGTAAAACTTAAGAATCGTTTTTTTTATTATTATTTTTTAATCAAAATGTTTCGATTTCTTTGCCACTATTGTAGGAGGCACCTGCGTGTCAGCCGGCGTGTGTGCGCGATGTCGGGGCGGAGTGGCCCGCTGTGCCTGCGGCTTTTGGCGGCCTCTCCGATCACGCTGCAGGCGACCCCCTCTTAGTTGTTATACGGCCGACTTTAATGTAGTTCCGTTAGTCTGTTTCGGTTTCTGCTCCCCTAACCCTATTCTGAGCAGACACTGAGTGATCCTCAGCGTAAGTTCAATGTGTAGGTGGACGTTTTGATTACCAACACTGTGTCTGACTGTCTGCGTTGTTGTTTTGCAGTTGAGCTTTCGTGTTTATTCTGTAATGCGTGTAGAAAAATAATATCCCTTTGTCAGATAAAATGGATCGTCATCCTTCCTTGGAATTTGCCGCAGAATTTAGCCTCGTGGGGTAGATATGTGGTTAGCAGACCCCGAGAAAGTATCAGCGTGAATTTTTTTTGTATGTCAGCTGTGATGTTCGTTTCACACTGTCGCCAAAAATGGGGCATCTGGCTCCTTCCCTTTCGCAGCTGAAGGCGCAAACCCTCCTTACAAACCGACTGGCGCTCTGTGTCTCAAGTAACTTTCTCCACGGTAAATATGAACTTGCAGGTGCTGTGTTTAACCAGGACCCCCATCTGCACTGAATCCCCCCTCCCTCCATGTGGCAGGGTGACATGCTCGTCGCTGTCTGCAACGGAGGGGGGCGGGTGCTTTCCTGTCAGCCGGTTCGCCTGCACTGTGTTTATCAAACTGCATTACATCCCCTGTCCTTTCACACATCAGGCAGAGACTTTGCTTTACTCTCTTCCTCAAGTGTGTTAGTGTGTTTCTGTCTCCAGTGATGTTCTGGAAGCAGCCACGGATTCAAGCAGGAGGGCGGAGCCTGGCTCGTACCACATTTCCAGTTTGGGGAGGGGGGTTTCTGGCAGTCTCGAACCATAAACCTGCCTGATGTTTTGATCACTTCTCTCAGCTCATGCTGGATCTGGTTCATAATCTCATGGAAAGGAATCTGGCAGAGAAGTTGAAAGGTGGATGAATGGATCGATGTTATCCCTGCACACCAGCTAAATCATTAAACAGAAGTGCAATATAGTGTCTGGTATGTTTTGGGGTTTCGAAGTTTGGGTTTTTCAGCCTCTGGCCTAGTTTTATAGTTTCAATCTCCCACGGTGTCCCATTTTACAGTATATATGGTATGTTATAGTCTGGCATGTTGGTTAATAAGGTCTGCAGGGTGGCTCGGAGCGGAGATGGAGCCCAGTCCAGGGAAGGCCGTGAATGCTGGCGGTGTCTCGCTGCTTGCACTCTCAATGGCGGCTGCCACTGCCTCCTGCTGCCCGGGTATGAGGCCGCCTTGGCCATCCGTGCCCCTCTCGGGGTCGTGCTTAACGCGGTGCCTTTGTGCTCTGTAGCCACATCCCTCAAGGACACATCAGAGGGGTGAATAATTTATGACGGCCACTGTGGTGCTCCATAGCGCGCGTGCGTTCGGGCTGCCGCTTATCGATCACGCTCGTGCCTCAGCCTCTGGGTGCGGGCACAGGCTGGTGTGCTTTGTCCTACCCCGCCATGGGCCCGCCGGGGTCGGTAGGCTTGTGGTGGTGTTGGGGTGCAGACGGCCGGTTGTCTCACCCAGCATGCAGCAGACCAACTCCAGTTACTTGGAGTCATGGCTACAAACTGGAAAATCGTATCTGAAGGGTTTTTCACTGAGATGGCTCTCTACACTATGGCTGGGTCCGGTTTGCTTTTGCTAATTGATAAGTATAGTCATTATAGTGACTGATCATTTTTGCCTTTGGTTGAAAGGTGTGATTTAAGTGGGATATTTCGGCGATCCCAGCCTTCTGGAGCAGAGCCTGGGACTGGACCTCGCGGGCAGACAGCGATACGGACCACCCTCATATTGTCCATGTCCGATCTCCGTCCCCTTAAGAGTTGACGTCTGGTGTATATAGGGGGAAAAAAACACTGTAGGAATGTCGGCGCGCTGCAGTGTCCTATTGGCCAGCGTGTCGTAGGAAGCGCTGCTTAATCGGCCTTCGCTGAGATCACCGATGCCCCATTCATAGTCATACATATAGGAAGCTGTGTTTTAGTCATTCCTCAGATCACAGAGTGCCTGTAGGTCACACCCCTTTGCTGTGGCTTATTTGCAGTGGCATCTCAAGCTGGAATATGCCTGAAAATCCCCTTCAGCCCCCCCCCCCCCCAATTGTTTATTCGGTGAAATGCGTCAGGTTTCCCTGAGATCATCCCCCGCCCCTCATCCCTGTCTCCTCAACTCCAGTCACTTGGTTTTGTGGCAGTGGGATACGTGAGGGGACATCTGTTGCATGCCAAGCTCCCGTCCAGGAATGGGTTTGGCCCCGCCCCTTCCTGAATGGCCCCGCCCCACCTCATTTGCGGCACTCTGATGCCTTGGCGTTGAATCACTGCTCTGGGCGTGTAGCACGGGCCTACTTTTAATTTCCTGTCTCTCTCTTGCAGGCATGCAAGAACAACGCTGATGTTGTTAGCACGAATGCTAACGCCATAATCACACGAAATGTGGCTTTAAATATTTACTAAAAGTGGGGAGGGAATTGCATTTCTTTTTTAAACTGCTTCCCTACTTTGTTGTTCGGGGTCAGACATTTAAATTTAAGGATGTGTCATGGCTTGTTGGCAGCCCCATTTTATGGGAGTAGTATTTTTAGCAGTTTAGGAGGAAATGTCTTCTCACTTCGACCTCCCTTGTTTTGTAATGTTTACAAGTTCGTTCGTTTTTTTTTTTTTTTTTTAATTTGCCCGCTCTTGGTTTCTTAGCTCTTGCTCTCGCACACGCACACGCACACAACCATTTCCTGTTTAAGAAACCCTCCTAATTGCTTTGATTTCATTTCGCTCTGTGCTGTGTAGCGCTGGAGCAGGAATGGCTGTCTGCATGTTTACCCTTCCGTCTTTCGGGGTATGTGTTATGTCCTCTTCGGTACTCCTGCTTATCAGATATCGATGGTTCCATGTTAGATTTTGGGTCATAAGTGAGCTTCACAGATTTTAATGAAACGGTTCTTATTTCCTCTGTGCGTTTTAATTAATTATACTGTGGTGTAAATCATTCATGTACACTGTGGAAATGTCATGCCTTGTACTTTATCGCTTAAGCAACTTTTAACTATTTTTTAAGCTGTGTAACATTTTGGGCCTTTGGGTGGCATACTGCTCTAAGACAGTAGGGGGTGCTCTGAACGAGGAACTGTGCCTCCTTATCTTGGAGTCCACCAGGGGGTCTAACAGAGGCCTGTGCCACCTTTACTCATGGTTTGTCTTTATTTGTCTGTTTAATGTACTGTACCTGAAACCCAAGTGGGTACTGCGTCAGGGTTTAATTTTTTGTGATGCCCCCTGTTGGCCATTCATTTGCACCTCACTCAGCTTTTCTCTTCTCCCCCGAAAGGGATCCGTGTGCTGGTGGACGCCAGGGACAAGTTGCACATCCCTTGGGAGGATTCCTCGAACCAGACGTACGGTGAGACCCTGATGGCGTTCGACACTCGTGCGGCCCTCACAAGCCAGGCTGGCATGGAGACGGCGGTCTTCCTGCAGCTGCTGCCCGCTGTGCGTGCCCTCTGGGCCGACGGGGGCATCCAGAACGCCTACGACCGGCGCCGTGAGTTCCAGCTGGTGAGTGTCCGCGGTGACCCGTGATACGAACGAGGTCGGTGAGGTTCAGATGGAGGTCAACTATACAGGCTCTCCAGGTCTTAGCTGCTCTAACCCTAAACATACCGAGAATATTAAATAATGGAATATATCTGTAATTGAATTCATGATTGGAAAATAAGTCCCTTAGAGTCACTGGAGGGGGGAGCTACGGTAATAATAAGTAATAAATATGGCAATAATGATGCTTCTTTGTGGATCGATGCGTAGATATTTACGCCCTTACTTAGGGCATGGTGTCGATTCCCATCTCTGGATTTGTCCCTCAAACAGGAAGGTGTTTCTCTCTCTGGATTTGGTGTGATGTGTGCGGTAACCATACTGGGAGTATTTGGGGGGGGGGGGCGTCTGTGTGTGGTTGGCCTGACCTAGATACGTCTGATCTCTGATCCACTTCTGCATGTTTCTGTTGGAACCGCCATCGCGCACCAGTCCTGCTGAGTTCCAGGGTGTACAGACCTTGTCTCACTCTTGTTCTGGAATTGTCTGGGAGGGGGGAAAAATGTTATGGCTCGGCGCTGTCTTGTGATCTGGCTGCCCCCCCCGAGGGTAAGCCCCTCCCGTTGTGTCTTGGGGGCAGGTTGGGGCAGTTGCACAGCAGGGAAAGTATGCTGGTGGGGGCGCGCTGAGGCAGACTCCAGCCGGGCCCTTCCCACTCCTAGCGGGTGATGAGGCTCTTCAGGGCAGGCATGAGAAATTTCCGACTTTTGACGTAAATCCGATTTTTTTTTTTTTTTATTGCCAAAAAGTTGGGTCCTAGATTCATGCAAATCTGCAATAAAAATAATTGGCCCCACCCCCATCCTACCCCCTATCTCCCTAGCCCCGTTTTTGATTGCCAGATCAAGCTACGAAATCCAATAGACGCCTTGTAATAGGCGACCCGACGCCGATTATATGTCCAAGTCGCATCCCGAACGCTCATAATTTATGCGTGATTACGTCGAATACATTCCCGTCGAAATGGAGTTCTTAATCGACACGATAGTAGCATGACCTTATTAGGCACTGAAGAGAACCACGTGACATGATCACTAAATAGACTGGGAATTTTCAAAAATTTTCGAACTCGAGGGGGGACACCCCCTTCAAGCACACCCCCCCCCCGGTTTCGGCAGACTTTCCTATTTTTGTTGTATTTTTGTTTTCAGGCTTTTCTAAAGGGGCTTCTTTAGTGTATCCTTAATGTTATGTATGGGGGGAGAATAGGCCCCATAGGGTTGTGGGTTCAGGGCTGTAACGCCATTTCCATTAATCTGCCGGCGAGACATTCTGCAGTGCTCCTCCCTGGGCCTCCTCTGGCTCTCCCGTTTGCCGGTACGCGGCGGCCGGCTTAGACTCGCCAGGTCATGGGGGCGTCCTCCAGCTCTGGGTGGGGTTGCTAAAGATTTCTCAGGAAGGGGTGCGGGATAGGAGCGGCGGGATCACTGGTTCTGCCATGACTCATTCGGGCGGCTGTTTATAACCATGTGACGCTGCTATTTTGTCATTGGAGGTCACCAGGTGGCAGTAGTGTTTCCCTCCCTTACAAACCAGCTTTGTGTCTGGTTTCGCGGTTACATGGGGTCAGATCTTGCACGTGAGCTGGACTCTTCACTCGCTTGGGTGTCAGACTTCCACAGATGTCAGCTTGTCCTTATCCCTGATCAGGCAGGATGTTCTGGAATGTTCTGCAAGAGGAGATAATAGACAGGGTGGTGGTGTACCCTGACTCACTGATGACCTTTGAGCAGGTGACAAATCCACTTTGGAATAAGAGCGAAGATCAATTCTGATCTGGAATTGTGTGAAATAAGGGCTCTAATGCTGGAGTGATGAATGTTAACCGTGATTACTGCTCATTCCCAGCTCTAACAAAAATGCTCTTGCTTTCACAGGGTGAATCGGTGAAGTATTTCTTGGACAACTTGGATAAACTTGGAGAACCAGTAAGTGTATAATTTAAACTTCCCCGCAGTGCTTCCGGGCCGTCAGCAGGGACAGCACGACTGTCCTGAAACTCCCAGGAGCACCATCCGGGGGCTGCATTCCAAGGCCCCCGCCCTCTCCTTCCCGCCACCAATTAAGCGGGTTGGTTCCTGCTGAGACGTAGTCAATTGGTAGAGTGAGGTTGGGAGGGTGGTTTAATTCCTAAGCTTTCCTCGCAACCCCAGAGGCTTGTGGGACTCCAGCCCTTTTTGATTAAAGGAAGTAGAGACTTGGTGATATGGGTGGCTTGGTTCCTGACAGCCATGAAGTCTACTTATTAGCGTCTTATGGAAGCTGCTGCGGGACAGGGCATCTGAACAGGGTACATGACAGGAAGTTGTGTGTGTGTGTGTGTGTGTGTGTGTGTGTGTGTGTGTGTGTGTGTGTGTGTGTGTGTGTGTGTGTGTGTGCTCAAGCCTGTTGGCTAAAAAGTTTAAGCGAACCCATTGCCTAAGCAGTTAATATAACAAACATATGTCAACAGAATATTCCTGAGTCATTCTTTAATTATGGGTAATATGTTTTTTAGTGAGCATTAAAATGCATTTAAATCCATTTTTGTTGTCTTCTCCCTGGTTATTTGACTACAGTCCTTTTCAGTCATAGGGTGTGATGCTTTTCTTATTAAAAATAAGAACGAAAAATAAAAATTAGAATCTTGGTAAACAGGTTTTTCTTTAGCGGAAAGTCTAAAGGGCAGGAGTTCAGTCTTCAAGCCCGTCCGAGCTTCACATTGGAGCAGCAAATCTGTCGCTGTGTTTGGCAGCTAAGCCCTGATTGGAGGAGCGGCTTGGATGTTGCAGCTGATAGGTCATCTGGCCCGTCTGAAAATCACTGGCCGATTTTAAACCCTCCCCCTCACGGAGAACAATGGCCGTTTCATTACCCTATTAGAGTTCATCAGTCTCGACCGATAGGTGACATGCGGCTGTCAGTAACCATGACCCAAGAGGTACGGAACCTGCTGCACTTTGTGAGACAGCGAAGGGGGAAACAAAGGTGATTTTCACCAATCTGGAAATTTTGTCTGGTACCTATGAACGGCTCCACATACCTGTAATGACACTGATGTTAGTGACGGTACTACTTAAGATCTTATGAATTTGTGTAACAGCCCTGCAGGGACTGAGCACCGACTTGGAAGACTGTAGGAAGGTTTTCTTCCTTGATGGTGGAACAAAGGCGTGAACCATGTCCAGTCATCAGGTTCCCTTCAAGGAATTCCTCAGGGTCCATCTGTTCCATGAATCCCTCTATAGCTGCCACTCTGTTCCCTGATTGTTTTGAATGTTGCACTTCTCATCATTAAATTGTCTTGTTAGGAGTTCTTTCCTCCTTCCTGCTTTCGCTTGTAACTGGGAATTTATCTGAAACTCAGCATAGTTGCACTTATGCCTTGGACAAGTGTCTGCTAGAAAAAATAAATGTCAATGCAAAGTGGTGAATCGGCTAAAATCCTTTGTCCTCCACAACAGAAAATTGCTGTTTGTCCTGTGTAATCATCTGTTTCTTTCGGTAGTTGTGTCTTTAGCTCTGGTGATGCCAACTTTGACTGAAGTCGATATGTTGGCGGGTAATATTAACCAAGATTGACACATTGGACCGATGTTGATGATTGGTAACACGCAGCAGTTGATACCGATACATTAAGCAATATATCGTAGATCTCTAGGTAACTTGTTTTTGCTCTCGTCCCCCCAGGACTACCTGCCCACGCAGCAGGACATCCTGCTTGCCCGGCGGCCCACCAAGGGCATCCATGAGTATGACTTCGAGATCAAGAACGTGCCCTTCAAGATGGTGGACGTGGGTGGCCAGCGGTCAGAGCGTCGCCGCTGGTTTGAGTGTTTCGACAGTGTCACCTCCATCCTCTTCTTGGTGTCGTCCAGCGAGTTTGACCAAGTTCTCATGGAGGACCGGCAGACCAACCGGCTGGCTGAATCGCTCAACATTTTCGAGACCATCGTCAACAACCGTGTCTTCAGCAATGTCTCCATCATCCTCTTCCTCAACAAGACGGACTTGCTGGAGGAGAAGGTTCGGACGGTGGCCATCAAGGACTACTTTCCTGAGTACGACGGGGAGCCGCACAGCCTGAATGACGTGCAGAAGTTCCTTGTGGAGTGCTTCCGGAGCAAGAGGCGGGAGCAGCCCCAGAAGCCCCTCTACCATCACTTCACCACCGCCATCAACACTGAGAACATCCGGTTGGTTTTCCGCGACGTCAAGGACACCATCCTCCATGATAACCTCAAGCAGCTCATGCTGCAGTGATGCTGTCGAGGACATTGGGGTTTTAAACCTTTCGTTAGTGACCTTTTTATGACCGTTAGGATTTAGGTGGGGAGCTTTGGAGTTTGAAATGCAGGATGGTTCTGAATGACTATTTGAGGTCCTGACACTGACCTCGTGATGCTCTGTATGTACAGGAGAGGTAGGGGTGGTTGGGGCAGTGAGTTTTAAAGGTTTTTGCTAACCCCCATGTGATTCCATTTTTTTTTTTGCATGTGGTCATAGTGCCACAACCCAAGCAGCCAAGACAACGGTTTCTTTTACTTATATTAACATGCGGGGTTGTCACCTCGGAACTGAAAGTGCTGAAGCTGGGCGTCGGCGCCCCCTATCTTTCGGGTGTCTTACTAGCTCAGGGTGACGTTGTCCCCGCACCGCCCGACCTCGTTGGCCTTGGTCTTTTACCTTTTATTTTAATTTTCCTAATCAATCATTTACAGATTTTCTTAAATGATTTTTTTTTTTCCTTTTTATATATAATTACGTGTATTTTGTATGCGATTTGCTAAATTATATTTTAGAAGTTTCACACGTCCTCTTTGGTTAGGCACTGACGGTGGACGCGTTAGCTGGGTGAGAGTGGGTGTCCCACATGCCGGGGGGGTGGATCCCACGGGGGGACGCGCAGCTTGATCTCAGGGCTGGACGCCGGCCGTTTAGGGCTGTCTGTGTTTATGCGCGTGTGGGATCCAGGCTCATCACCCGGCTTTACTGACTTTTTATCATTGTTTGTTTTTATAGTCTCGCTCCCCCCCTTCCTTCTAGACGGTTCTCATCACTGTCAGGGTGTGGTCTGGTGTTTGAA
This sequence comes from Isichthys henryi, assembly GCA_026776945.1. Lineage (NCBI taxonomy): Eukaryota > Metazoa > Chordata > Actinopteri > Osteoglossiformes > Mormyridae > Isichthys > Isichthys henryi. Next base: position 17,324,313 of record JAODJX010000048.1, on the reverse strand, counting down.
CACACTTTGTAGGCATCTATAACCAGCCCCTGGACTCTGCTTCTTCGCGCCGGGGGGGGGGGGGTGTGTATTTAAAAAAGGAATTTTTTTTTTTTTTTATATCGTTTTGTTCGCCCCTTTGCGGGGAGCCGTCACTGCATATCCTTAGGTCATGTTCTCCCGATGCCTGCCTGTTCTGCCCACTCACCCCTCCCCTGACAGCTGGGGTCCCTCTCAGATGCCCGCCCCCCCAGGTTCCAGCCAGATCTTCTCTTCAGTCGCTCCAGGGCTCCATTCCTGAAGCACTGCTTCTCCATCGCATCAGGCCCGAAGCTCCCTGCCCGGTACTCTGAAGTCTTCCTAAGGCCTTTACTGGTGCCACCGAGAAGCGAAGTTGCTCCCTGCTCGGGGGGGGGGGGGAGACGGAAGTCACCATGGCCCCCCCACCGGCTGTGCGTATTCCATGCCGCGCTCAGTGGGTCGTCCATTCTGTGCCTTGTGCCAACTTTACCCCCCCTCCTGCACCAGAGGTTCATTGCTGCTCAGGTTTGTCACATTGACACGCGGACGGGACATTTGTGTCTTTATGTGATGCTCCGGGGGTGAGCGGGGGGGTCAGTCAGCCTTGTTCAAGTAGAAGCAACATCAAGTAGAAACAGTTGGCATCAGTATTTTGTATTATTGTTTTATTTTCATGTAGTTTCCGTCTTTTCAGTCCGCTGTACTGACCCGAGTTACCCAGCGGTTCTGCTCTTAAGCTTCTTCCAGGGGTCTCCAGCCCTCGGAGATGTGGCCAGGATGGTCTGAGGCACCAGCAGGGGCTGTAGACGTTTCCGAAAGAGGTAAAGGGATGGGCTCGTGTCAGTGAATCCAAAGTGATTAAAAACCGCCATACTTACTGTATGTAGCCACTCCTCAGATTTGTCACCAAAATGGCCTTTTTGTATTTACATTTAGAATCTAAGACCTTAAATGGATTTGTGTCCTTGGGTTCAGCTCTTACTTCAGTGTCGAAGGACCTTTTGGTTGTCAAGCGCTCACTTTTAAACCAGATTAATCATTTCATTCGCCAACACGTCCGTAGATGAACTCGCTCTTATGTATGTTTCACCTCAGTGGATTGTGGGAAAAGTCATTATGGTATTCATGTCAGGCTCAGGCTTGGGGGGGGGGGGGGAACAGGCAGTGTATTTTGGGCGTGGGGGTGCATCGCACAGCTTAGCTTGCCTGCAAAGCCAGTCTTTCCGCCATTGGCCGTGTATGTCATTTTTTTTTTTTGTTTTGTTGTGGTGCCCCCCCGCCCCAATGTGAATTGGCCTTGCTTGTAAGTCCTTTTCCCATCTACTCAATAAAAAAAACCTTTTTGGAGAGCTTTGTTACTGGCGTCCTTATTGTATTGGTCTGTATTCAGCATGTTGGTGCAAGTCCTGAGTAAATCTTACCAGCTTTACCGTGAATAGGCTGTGTTCAGTTTAGATTTGACTTTGTCAATGAACACAAGCACTCAGATGCCAAACTGCATTTCGTCATTCTAACCCCAAAGTTCTAGAAACAGCTGTACAATATATAAATGTATGAAGCTTTAAAAACAATATACCTGTATTCATGTACATGGTATACATCAGTGGTAGGAAGCAATCCTGATCCTGCAGTGTCAGTTTCCAGCAGGTTTTCCATCCTACCTGATGTTACTATCTGCCTGAGGTCAGCTGCGGCTCATCAGAGACCAGGAAACCCTGGATACCGACCCTCCAGGATCAGGATTGCCTACCCTTTATAAACATGGTATATTTAGTGAGTATATACAGCATCTATGATGGCAGTGTGTATGTATAAATACACTCGGTATATTTAAATAATCATGAAGAGGAGGGAATGTGCAGTCTGTAGTTATGGGGGGGACTGGGTGACGGTTAGTGGTGGTGTTGAGTTCAGCAGGGGGGTACCTGTGGGAGAGGAGGCTTCAGTATCTCCTTACAGACAGGAGCAGGGCAGACAGTCTATGGTTTGGGTGGGAGGAGTCTCCAGTGATGATAAAGTTGGGCTGATGGACAGTTTTCACTACTCAATGCTGGATCATCCAGTCGGAGACAGAGAACTTTGTTCCAGCAGAGCTGAGGGAAGGACATGGCACATTCGGGAGGCCCACCCCAAAATCCCAAAGCCCAGATTGTCTAGCTATGCCACTGAGTTCCACACCTTGACACAGCTGGTCAAGATGCTCTCGCTGGTACACCAGTAAAAGTCAGATCGGCTTTCTTTACAAATGCAGAAGCTTGTTACACACGGGAGGGGAAAAGGCCAAGTGGGAAATGAACACAAGCATGCTTGCTTTTTACCCAGGAATCGGGCACTCCCATTTTGCACACTGGACTGTCATGTCTCTGAAGCAACACTAGGGGGTGCACTTACATCATAGACCGTGTATGCTGGCTGGACGCCAAAGTGGGCGAACTTTTTTTCGTTTCTGTTGCTGCTGCACAAGCAGTGACTTCGGAAGTTATACGAGAACATATGATGTGTGTGTCTTATGATCTTATCTTCCTGCTAGTGCAGCGCAACCTAAAACCCTGGGTTCCTTTAAATCAGATAAGATTTTAACAACCCTGAGCTATTAGTTAAGTTCTCCCCAAACGAGCTTGATGTCCCGAATGGCCTCCTCTCGTCTGTAAATTTCTTATGTCTATGCGCGAGTTTCCTCCTCTGTTCTGGCTCTGACAGACGCAGGAATGAACCCTTCTGAATGGGCACTGGGGAGGGGGGCCGCGGCACAGCCCTGGCGTGCCATGCATGACGAGATACGGGATATCTGCTCTATCAAGTACAGGGCAGGGACAAGTCGTATTTAATACAAAAAAAAGTACAGATGCACATGGTTTAGGCTGTTTGTGACGCGCTCACGAGCAACCTGGGAAATGTTCTTTGCGGCTCAACTTGATCACGGAAACGATGACTGTCTGGAGATGTGATCTCTGATGGCCTGTGTTGCAGACGAGCGGCCTCATCTACAGCTGAAGGGTAAGTGCTCAAAAATGTCTGCATGTAATGGGAGCCACTCTAGTTGTCTTATGTCTTTGGAACAGAACCAAGTGCCTGGGGGTATCTAGTTATCCTCTCAATGTGATCCAGGGAGGATTTAATGAGAGCTGGGGCAACTGTTAGGGGTTTCTTACCATAGCATCAGAAGAAAACCATCTATACAGGAGCTGTGGATCGTGTCACTCTTTATTTTACAGATTTTTTTTTCCAGTGCAAAAAATATATTTACTGTTGGAAACGATTTCAATGGATGTACTGTGAAAAAAACATAAAAATGCAGATTGCACACGGTACAGTGGATTTGGAAAAAAAAAATTACAATAAAAAGTCATTTAAAGCGTGTCACTCGTATCAGTATGTGGAAATGCACCCATACGGGGACACGGTTCAAGTGGCAATCCTGTGTACGAGCAGCATCATGGGAAGAGTTGTGTGGCTCTTTGTGTATGTGGGTGTGCCCCCTGCCCCCACAAGCCCCTACATCTACCCCCATCGCTACGGTGAACAGAGACATCCCGCTCCGAAGCAGGTCGGAGCGTAAAAATATTGCCTTTTATGTCAGCGTACATAGCCACCCCACTCATTTCCTGCAAAGACGCCCCCCACAGATGAAACAGGGTCCATCCAGCAACACGTCGTGAGTGCAAAGCTCCAGCATCTGAAGGCTGTTCTCAGTGACCTCGGATTACTGAGGACCCACAAGTAGACCATGGCTATTGCCCGCATGGAAATCACGGCACTGTGGCTTACTGTTTGTAAACAGGAAAACGGGTGACAAAAACGACTTCTCTGCAAACGGACCAAAAAAACGACCCCCCACCTCGCCATGTGCTGTTGATATCAATATGGTGGAAGGTGCTCTCCCGGAGACGCTTAAATACACGTACAAAGACACACAAAAAAGGAAAAACTTTCCCAAATCATTCAAGACTCTTCAGGATAATAAAAATAACTTCATTCAGGACTGTACGGAATGCTAAGATCCTACTGTGAGCCTCACTCGGTAATCCACGGTCTCCTGCTGCACTTGCAGACTACGACTTAAAATAGGTTTGTCTTTTCTCTGTAAACGCTGTCACTTTAAAAGACAAAAAAACTGGGGAAAAAATGTAATAAGGGCTTAAGGTGGTGGGATTTCAGCTCGGAGCAGCAGCAGGGAATGAACGAGGTCGTGTTGGTCTGCACTACATGAACCTACCTCCCGCAGTCCTACAGATGACGTCTGCACCACCTGGTGGGTCTTGAGGTCTAAAGACAACATGTCTTTGGTTCATAGTGTGATGCCGTCTCGGGCGTCACATGCAGTCAGCTGACCTGTGTGCACAGTCTCTGTGCTACAGTGCTCAGCATCGCACGTTCTCATTTGTTCATGGGAACCAGCGTCCGCCCCTGAGGTATTAAGACGCCCCCCCCAGGTGCCGATCTCGCTCGTCTCCAGCTCGGCTGGGCTGGCGTCCGGCGCCAGGTCCAGCTCCACAAAGTCCACAGGCGTGTCCTGGAGGGCGTCGTCCTTGCTGGGCGTGTCTTCGGCCCGGGGGGGCCCCGGTAGGCAGGCGGCCCTCCTGGCAGGCAGCACGCACCCCAGGAAGACCGCTCCCAGCGCCATGCCGGCCGCACACGAGTAGAAGGCCGAGCCGTAGTTCTGTGTGAGGTCCACCAGGAACCCTGTGGGGAGAACACAGCGGATGCTGGAGTGGGGGGCCTCTGCCAGCGGGGGCGTGCTTCTAGAAGCTTCTATTCTACATTATGAAATCCAGTATGGTCTTCTTTACAACGTCTTGTGGATCGGCTAATGGAACGTGCCACCAGAACGAGCCTTAGAAATTCTCAGGAGTGATTATACAGCTCATTCTGAAATTAGCCGTCTATCACCAATTATCCAGCGTAGGGCACATGCAGGGCAGACGCTCACATGTACCGTCACATACTACAGGCAGTTTAGTGATGCCAATTCACCCAGGTGACTAGTGAAGGCCACCCTGGTAGTCTGCCTACCTCCCAGAGGCGGTCCTGCCAGCCCGGCGAAGCTCTGTATGAAGACGTAGACGCCGACGGCCGCGGGCATGCGCTCCACGCCCACCACGTCGTCCTCAGCCAGCATGGGGATGTGGGTGGAGGCCACCGTGCCGAGCAGGAAGCCGATGAGAGCGCAGCAGGTGCTGAGGCCCCAGAAGCCAGCGGCGCTGGGGAAGGTGGCCAGGACCACAGCCAGGGCCGCCACGCAGACCCCCAGGGCGTAGAGCTTCCGCACAGGCAGCCGGCCCAGCAGGACGCCCACGCAGAGCCGCCCCAGCACCTCGGCCACCGCCATGGTGGACAGAAGGGCGGCGGTGTGCTCCACGGCTACGCCCCGGCTCACCCCCAGCGGGATCACATACAGCTGTGGTGCGAAGAAGCCCAGCGTGGCGAAAAGGCCGAAGGCTGCATAGCACAGGAAGCCGCCATCCCGCAGCATGGAGAAGTCCAGCAGCCGCGGCTGTGCCGACACTGGCGCCCCCTGGAGGCCCTCGGCCCGCTTCAGAGGGACCTCCTCCTCTGTGGGCGGGAACTTCTCGTCCACAGTTAGCGCGGGACAGGAGGCAGACATGGACTGGAGGCCTGAATCCCCAGAGCTGACAGACGTGCAGGTGAGCTCGTTCTCCAGGGCGAAGGTGTTCTCCAGTGGCCCCGTCACGGGGTCCTCAGGGCCGGGTCCTTCCATGCGCTCAGGCTTCAACACGATGGGCCTCAGCAGGACCCCACACACCACAAGACTGGACTGCAGCAGCCCGGCCAGCATGAGGCAGTAGCGCCATCCCAGGTGCTCCTTCAGGACCGCAAAAGCTGTGGGATTTCAAGAGGCGGAGCCTTAGAATGGGACAGGTCCTCGGATAGACCCCTGTCACTCATTTAACTCCGCCCACACGTACCTTTGTAGTCCTGCCCTGTTTACACCATACCTACCTCAACCTGGTTGTCCCGCACATCTACCTTGATCCTGGTGGTCCTAGACAACATCTGCCTGAACCTGGTGACCATACAGCATCTACACTATACCTACCCTTACTTAGTAACTGGACCTATGCTGTAGAAACTGGGCTCTACATTTAGATCTGCCTCGTCCATCTGACGTCACACAATGCTGATGTCAACCCCAATACTGACAAAATGCTATGCGGGTTGTTATATGAATTACCAGGATTTGTCTATATTCAACCCAAAGGGGTTACATGAAAAAAGACACACAAATTAATAATAATCATCACTTAATTAAAATTGTCTGTTCCGCCTCCCTCCGCAAAGGGCAGCCACCCATAGCGGCGCCCAGGGAGCTGAGAGCCTTGCTCGAGGACCTGTAGATGTGCTGAAGCTGGGTTCAAACCAGTGACCTTGTGATTACAGGCACACAAGTTTAGCCCACTGCGCCACACCCTGTATTTAGTTTACATGCATTTGTGCTGGTATAACAAAATATTACCGCACATTTTAACCCTTTTACCGCAAAGGAAGTACGCCTTAGCTGTAAATAGGTTAAAAGTACCCAAGTGTGCTGTTACACCAAGAAATTGCCGCGCATATCGCTTAATACACCAAATGCGTACTTGCATACCAGTTATGTGCATCCCTGCCTATAACAATTATATATTTTTCTGATTTTCTGAATGTGATCCCGGAATCATACCCAGCTCAGCCACCCCATGTAAATTTGCTTATTCCTCGTGATTTCACGGACAGCCCGCTGGGCACGCGCGGTCACGTGCACGCAAGACACACCTGGGGCGAGCGCAAATATGGAAAAGGATTCCCCTGTGGAAGCGACGGCGGTGACGAGCGAACGCCGGCGGTTGAAGTACAGCGACAGGATGGTGACGGTCGGCAGGAAGGTGAGGCAGTAGCCAAGGCCTGTGAACACACAGCAGAGAGCAACATGACAGCCAGGGGGCGCTATACCGCTGGCAGCTCGGTCTCTGTCAACCCGTGGTGGACGTGTCTGTGGGCCCCTGAAAAAGAGCTGGATTGTAAAGAAACAAAAACAAGAGAGAGGAAAAGAAAGAGAAATTGAGTTGTTAGAGAGGGCTGGCTTAGGTTTAGGCTTAGGCTTAGGTTTAGGTTTAGGCTTAGGCTTAGGCGGGGGACAAAGCTCCAAACTGTCACCTGCGAGAGGAATGGCTCGTTAAAATTTTTACACCTTCTTCCTCTGTGCCTCGAAGAATCAACTTTTTTTTTTTTTTCGTTATTTGGATATAAAAATAAATTGTAGATATAAAATAAGTCAAATCACAACAGTTTTTGAGGTAAAACCCCTGTAGCACATCGTCAGCGTGTGTTGTTCTAACGAAGCAAAGGTTATTGGCTCAAATCCCAAAGAGCACTCGAAAGTTATAACCTCCCTCTACCATGACTCACTTTGAGCGAAAGCATCAGCTATATGAATAAAATGTGAGTTTTAATGAATATGATAAAAAGTACTTAACTGGCGAAATCAGGGGTGGGCACTCTTATCCGCTTAGGGCCGGTGTGTATGTGGGTTTTTGGGGTAACCTTTAGGTGAGCTGTTCAAACCCAGGTGTGAGGACTCTTCAGCCAATCAGTCGTCTTATTAGTAATCTAATTATGGAGTTGCAGCAAAAATCCGTATACACAGCGGCCCTTTCTGGGTAAGATTAGCTACCCCTGGGCTAAATAATACCAGTGGTGGTCTGTGGGGGAGGGTAAAAAGCACTCTAAGTTACCTGATATGGCCATGGTGGCGTACATCTGGTTGATGGAGCTGGTGAAGGCAGTCGCCATGGTGCCCAGGCAGGTAAGGACGCCTCCGGCAACGACGACGAGCCGATAGCCGAACCGGCCTGTCAGCATTGACGAGAGAGGAGCTGGGGAGTGGACAGGACAACCAATCAGAGACAGGGAATGTAGGCAGAGGCGGGGCAGCCAGGGGGGCCCCAGGTGTCACTTAAGTCTGTAATGAGGACTTCATTAAGATGTGACACACCAGAAGTGGCGTGACTCCTTTGGGGCTCAAGTGGCTGTGCAGTGGCTGTGTAACACCATGACAGAGGTATGTGTAATCCTCTGTGGGAGCGATCTGGCCAAGAATGACTACCATTCAGCCCCAGGGAAGTTAAATTATCCATGGGGAGAGAGAGAGAGAGAGAGAGAGAGAGACAACATGGTGTGACAGTAATAGTTTCTCGGACACATGAAATGGTTTAAAAGATTCTTAGCTACAATAATTCAGGCTCCCACTGGGGCGTGGTGCCGATGGGAAGCTACTGCTGACCTCATCAGATGCCGCCCGGCATTTGGTTAAATGAGGCTGCCATCGAGCCAGTGATTAATTGGGTCTAGATTGAGTGAACAATGAACGAGGGATTATTGTATGCTAGGGCAAAGATTGGCAGTTGCATGTGGGTGCACGAGGAGCGGGGTGTGCCGCACACCTGTGAAGGTCATGACGAACACGCAGATGGAGATGATCCAGGACACGCGGCTGTTGCTCTCGCCGAAGTCTCTAATAAGGTCGGGCAGGAAGACGCCGAAGCTCTTGATGAAACCGTAGGTGAAGGCTTCCACAAAGAAGAAAGCCCCAGCCACCACCCAGCCCCAGCCCCCATCTGGCTCCTGGAGGTACACGTTCGGCCCCAGACAGCCCATCACCCTCGATCTCCATGCTTTCATGGTTGGCTGAGATGTTCCACGGGCCAAGCTGGAAGAATCAGGATGGACTATGGTTACTCGACAGTTAACCTTCCCTTATTCATTTACCATCTCGTTTAATAAAATTGTCGGGCACTCAGTGTTCAAAGTAAAGCCAACATATATGTTGCCGTTCCAGACCAGCAGGGGGCAGCATAAACAGCATTATAACCAGGGGTCGATACCATGGAGAATTTTGACGGACATTTTGATCAAAACGCAACATGGTATTGGTATTTAAAAACGTGGCCTACACAGTTGCTTTTTCAATCAAAACAATCGTGAACGGACAGGTTGACAATCCATTTCTGTAAACTTTTGCACGCGAACTTCTACTCTGGGCTGCCTGTGGGTCTGGCGTTTCCGCCGGTGACACTAAGTAAGGAGCAGCGCTGAGTCATTTCTGTGGCTCCAGGGACGTTTCGTAATAGACCTGATGTGTCAGCTGTCTGAATGCAGCGCCAAATGCATTTCCTCCGGGTAATTGTGGGAAACAGAACCCTTCGAGGTGAACAGATGACTATGACTTCAGTGCTGGATGTCTAGACGCACTGGAAATTAGTGCATGGTATTTTGGCTTAGGAGTCGCACCACGGTCTCTACCCCACCGGATCACCACTATTGGACACTTGACCAGTACTAAGCACTGCCCTGTGTGTCACAATGTGTCACTGCACGTTTAACCGGTACTATGAACCACACCTTCCTGCCAGAGTCCAATTTCCACAGGTTCCTACCCCGGGCCATGGTGGGTAAGCTTTGTGCTTTGAATGTTTCTGCACCCTGCAGCACGGACACGACCTGATTTAGTTTTGCCGTAGAGCAGAGCCCCCTGTCACTGAGGTACAGGAGCAAAGCAGATACCCAACCCCCGCGGTCGGTCGGCACGTGCATTCCCAGACTTGCCAGAGATCACTGGGATGTTTGTATGTGGTGGGGGCTGCCCTGTCACCCACGTTTCACTTGCAATGTCATTAAAGGTTTGTGCGACTTCTTAAGTTCACCTGGGTGTGTGTGTGTGTGTTTTTTTCCTGAGGCACAAATACATCACGTGTATGTAAAATCTCTGCGTGTCTATATAGCTGATGGGGCTTTGTGATGATGTTTGCCACTGCGTGAATCCTAACTCTAAGATGGCATACCTGTCTGACACATGCAACTGTTAGCTTGGGTGTTCCACATATTTAAATGGAATTCAATATCTCTATAGTGTCATTCAACACCAAGAAAGTAATTACACCCAAAATGGTTATTTCAGTGATATCCAGCATTTAGTACATCCAAATGGTTTTCGTTACATCGTCTTATAAAAAAAGCACATTTATTGTACATAATTACACATAGGCTTGCCCTTGAAACGAAGAGTTCATTTTCCCCTAAGATGAATGTAATTATAGTGCCATTGCCGTTTTTAGATTAAAGTGCCCGAGGTCGTTGCAAAGTCAGAATATCCCTTGTAACTCTGTCATGTCAGCGCCAGTTCTAGACGTCAGCTTCGATTATCTCGCCAAGTATAACTGCAGTCACGGCACATGCTGACGGCGCGTATGCACGCAGAATAATGAAGATTTAAATCAACCGTTTACATGTTAAATATCTTTGACTTCCATACAGTCACGGGAAAGTTTGCCCTTTGGCATTTTTGTTTCTGTTTGAGGCCGCAACGCAACGCCGCATCAACCTCACGACGACGAAACTATGATTTTGCCTTTAATCTTGATCAACTTAAACGCATTGTTTTTTCAGTCCTGAGGTCAGATAAGGTCAGGTCAGGTCAGGTTGGGGGGCATGCAGTGGTACATCCCGTTGCCATGCCCACCAAATGACGAAACACCTCGGGATCCCGGTTGGCGAGCCACCCCCTTCAGGCGGACACGCGATCCTATCCTACTCTTCGGAAATCGCCGACTATCTGCGGCAGCCAGGTGCTATACGTGGGTGTCCCCTTGGTCCGGTCCGTAGTGGCGTAAGTGACGCTCCCTCACAATGCAGGTAATGCGCCTCATTCGGGACACCAAGTCAAAGCAGCGCTAAGGATCATCTGCGGTCCTGAGAGTCCTGGTTAAAATACTCCGAATAGCACAAACAATTGCAGAAAATGGTCGAATGGATGGAGTCACGTTAAAATACTGAACATATTTCTAAAATGCTCCCGGGGTGGGAGGACCATAACGGGGTGTTTTGATATGCATCGCATCCGAAACTTTTAAACGTAAAATTTTAGTAGACATGCTACGTTTTATATCGCCTATTTTGTATTTTCTCCAAACTATTTTTATAACGCAGTTTCCTTCACTGTTCCCAATACACGTCGGCCGGCCTGTAACATAACTAGAAACTTGACTTACCAGCTGTGCTAGGTTGATCAGTCCAGCTGAAGTGAATAAAATTAAATAAAAATGATGGGAAAAGAAACCTTCCGCTGTGTAACTATGCGCCTGGCCACGCGTCCACTGAGCTCATCTCTCTTCTGCGCTACGGAACTGTTCTCCAGCGGTATCTGCTACCTAGATTATTGTATTTCTGTTACGCTGACCATTCAAAAAATGACATTTAGGACACAGCGTCCGCCCCACCGCCGCCCGGGATACTATAAGTGAACGAGATGTGTCTTTCGGATTCTCCTTTTTTATACCGGCTCCAGCCGGTATCTCGACGCGAACGCGCACATGCGGCTTGTGCATGGAGAGTGCGCGGCACGAGCCCAGGCGCTCCTAATGTGAACCGCACTCCTGCAAGCAGTACGGCGTGCCACTCATTTCCGCTTAATTATTAATGTTACTTTAAACAAGGCCATAGCCCTATATTTATCAATAAACAGTGGAAGATGCGTTTTCTTTAAAAAAAAACTACTTCGAGATTTTAAACAATTACACTCCCCCGCTCTATTTGACTAATAGAGCTTTAAAGTGGAAATGCACAGTAAAAATCCTCCAGTATGCACTGGTAATGTCGGGATATTTTACACCCGTGGTTTGGAAACGCCGGGTCCACTGAGCCGTAATTTCTTACATTGTTTAACTTTGTCTAGATGACAGTGACGTGCGAGGATGCCTGTGAGCGCGCGCGTATCTTACCATAGGAGGAGGGTGAATGCAAGACCGCGAGCGACCGGGTGAAACAGGTTTATTCCAGTTTGGTGCCATCAAATAAGTGTGCACCGGTTCTTGCGTCATTTTCTTCAGTATTTCGTAATATATCTTTCTCGTAATGACTTAAAACAATCACATTAATTATATTCTTCTACTGAATATAATTTTATGGTATTTACTTATTTTGCTTCTGCGTGACACTGACGAGCGGGTTTGTGTCTGTGTGTTTTCTTGTTGCTGTTGTATGTCGCTATAGGAAGTCGGCAGCATTAGTTAACGATGTAAGCGCAGACGTGTTTATTGAATATCGCCTAACGCAAACACATGAAAACAAATTTGAAGCGATAAGATGCATCCGAGTCCTCCGGCTGCCGGTGCGTGCGGTCACGGGCAGCTCCAGGAAAATGAAGTGGCCACGAGTTTTGCATATATGTATTTAAAACTAAAGAACCAAGATCTGGATTCGTCTGTGGGAGTATTAATAAAAGGGACAGATTTGAGCCTGCTTTAAGAAGTATTTTTTGTTTCCCCAGATACAATGCAAATTCAAAAATGACAACGAGCGCAGAATCGTTACAACCTGCCTTTTATATTGCGGTAACTGATTAGATAAAGTTGTGGGAGTGGGTACTGGCAGTAATAATGTGTACTCGGACGTTTTAATGCGTCCGTGTCCGTCTCGTCGCTGCACTTGATGCCCAGCCCCCACTCCATCTTGCGAGGTGTCGCCGTGACCATGGTTACAGCCCCCTCCGCCAAGGCCAGCGCCGGCTGCGGCACCCTCTACAGCGCTGAGCCAGACCTGTTCCGTCCTGAATACAGGCCACCCTAACCTAGTACATTGTTCTTTTTATTATCCCGACCCTGTCACGTGTGTGTGTGGATTAGGGTTATAATACATTGTGGGGACCAAATGTCACCCACAATGTGATAAAACCCCGTTATTTTGACGTCGTGGGAACCATTTTTCAGGTCCTCACAAATATTTGTGAATGCAGTCAAAAACATAAAAGTGCCTAAAGTCTGATATTTTGCTTGGTTATTTATGGTTAAAGTTAAGGCTGGGTGGGGGTTAAGGTTGTCATGTTGGAATTTTCTCCAAAGAAATGAATGGAGAGTCCCCACAAAGATATCATTACAAACCTGTATGTGTGTGTGTTTATCTGCAGTTCTGAAGGGACTGTGAAAATGCTTAATTATTAATCACACAACATTCTGCAAGGCCATGTAAGAGTCCCCTTTTATCTGATGTCCAATGTAACATCTATAGCTCACAATTTGTTGATTCAACTAGAAATTACCAGCGGCATCTCTTAATTCACAAATAATTTGCAAAGTTCTCAAGTACAGTTTAAACAGGAACTCCCAGGTACCCCTGCAGTAAGGGGTGACCCAGAACTCTTATTCTGTAGCGGTCTCACGGGAGGAGTGATCTTTATCATGTACCTGCCTAATGACAGATAGCACAGCTATAACCCAACCCACTTACAGTCAGAGGGGGAAGGAATTTTCTAACTCCTTTCAATATACACCAATGAACGACAGACAAACCGTTTTCAAATCTTCCCTTTACCGTTGCTCTCGTAATATTGGTGAGAACCACCCATCTTTTCATTTTTGTTTTTTATTCCCATCTAAAATCAGAAAACTAATTATACTTGTGTACACAGACCCTTTAACTTGCTGAGGTCACAAGTCCGGTTCAGAATCAGCTTTATTCAAGTGTGCTGGGGCATACAAGGAATGTGGTTCCGGCTGCTTGAGACTCCCTAGTACACAGACAATAAATGACACTGTACAAACAATTAATGACACTGTGCAAACAATAAATGACACTATACAAGAAATAAACATTTGAAATATACACGCATGTTCACAGACAGCGTGATCATATCCAATGGATTTCGCCAGATGATTTATACTTTCCTAAAGAAGCCACCCTCACCCAAGATCCAGTATCTGACACCTTGAAAGAAATAAAGTTTCTCTTTAAAATATATATTTGTAGGAGCTTTATGATTTGCGTCATTTGAAATTTATGGTGCATTGTAACCACTATAAATTACGTGACAGATTAATGATGCATAATGATGGAAAGGGAACAATCAGCACAGTATCTGCTGATTAAAGGTTATTTTATGGGTCAGATAGTGGAGCTGGTGACAGACCAATCAGGTTATGGGGCTGTAGGTCACTTGATCAGCGTACTGAAGCTCACTGTCCTGGAGTGTAAGACATCCCTACATCTTATACAGTATGGTCCTGTTTCGCTGGGTAGCGTGGTGGCAGCACCGTCCGTCCAGGACCCTATATGACCACATCTGGCACGCAGTGCAGGTTTATGTTCAGTACCTTGGACAGCTCACACACACACGCGATCGATTCTGTTTGCGCAATCTCAGCCCAAACTGGGAAGCTTTCAATAGTGATTGCAGTGTATGCATGTGTGATTTATAGGGAAGGCTATCCAGCGTGGTCAGCTGATTAGGCATATTGCATGTAGCATACTCTGACCTAACCTAATTATGAAGTAATTAGTAGTGGGTTTGGTAACACTTAAGGCCACGTTTTTAGCAATTTATAAACACGTTCATAACAAATAATAAGCCATTCATAAAGAATTATAAACATGCCTATAAATATTTATCAAAAGGTATAACACATTATAGTCATGTGTATTATGCATTATGACTGCCTTATGAAGCTCTCATCTATAATGCACTATAGATACCTTTATAATGCATTATAATGGTCGGTATAAGCATTATGGATGCTTTATTCTGCATTATAAAGGTATCTATAGTACATTATATATGAGAGCTTTATAAAGCATCCATAATGCTTAATAAACAAGGCTGTAATGTTATGACTTTTGATAAATATTTATAGCCCTGTTTATAATTCTTTATGAATGCATTATTATTTGTTATGAATGTGTTTATAAATGACTAAAAACACTATAATGAAGTGTTACTGTGGTTTTTAAACCCATTTATGTAATCGTACAGAGTATGATGTTTTTTGTTTAAAAAAAAGTATAAAAACACATTCTGTGTTCCATTTAAGTTTAATTTCTCGTCCTGGGGAGTCTGTGTGACACAGGTGTAACACTTGGAGAGTAAACATCCTCATATGAGTTCCATCGCAGGTGGGCGAAGCTGGCAGTAACAAGGTCCCTCTTCTCATTGGCCTACGATTAGCACGACGTGCCTCGATGCACAGTGTTCATAGGCCTGTATTTAGGTCGTTCTTGTAGAGGATGAAAAAAGTGCCACATGGGAAATGAACCAACTTAATCTTCAGAGCATTGCCAGTGTGCTGGCAGGATGTTTGTCCAGATTAAAATCGAACAGCTATTTGTAAAATGATAGAAAGCCTCATCAGTGGGCCGCGGTAGATTCCTAGAGGTGACGCAGAGGTCAGGGAAAGATTCAGGCCAAGCACACGTACCTAGCTTGGATGAATATCGAAAGGAAGCAGCTGAAGAGGAAGGCTGCTGCATATTCATGACATCTGTGAAAGTCCCAGCCAGCGTCCATAGATACTCGCTAAAGCCGACGTTGAAATGTGGTTGCATGCCTAACCGCTCTTTATCTAGGCTGTAATTTATGGTTAAATTCGGCTGAACTTTTTGGTGGCCAAAACGGCCTCGGCCATGGAGGAGTCAGACCGCTCGGTAAGCAGGTGGGGTTGCTACCTGGATACATCCGTCAAGGAAAATGGCCATGTGTAATTCACACCCGTTTTGCTTTGCCAGGGTTGAGCACATCTGCAGCTTTAGGTCCATCCATCCATCCATTTTCCAAACCGCTTATCCTACTGGGTCGCGGGGGGTCCGGAGCCTATCCCGGAAGCA
>JAODJX010000048.1:17258263-17271176 GCA_026776945.1 Isichthys henryi | reverse complement strand
TGGCCACCGCCAAGCAGCCTCGTACCGATGCCCAGGTGCGTGTTGATGGAAGCATAGCGTGCCGTGCCCGTCAGGTTTTTGTTCTCGCGGTAGGGGATGTGCTGGTGGGTGCGAGCGTCGCGGTACTTCTTGGCCAGGCCGAAGTCGATTATGTAGACCAGGTTGCCTTTCTTTCCCAGGCCCATGAGGAAGTTGTCCGGCTTCACGTCCCGGTGGATGAAGTTTTTGGAGTGGATGTACTCGATGCGGCTGATCTGTGAGGGAATGAATGAAACAGGCGTGTTAAGAGAGGAGAGGAACTCTGCGGGAGGTGTGAGGTGGTAAGGAGAAGTGACGAGGGTCGCCCCTCTCACCATCTGGTCGGCCAGCAGCAGTACGGTCTTCAGGCTGAACTTGCGGGAGCAGAAGTTGAAGAGGTCCTCCAGGCTGGGCCCAAGAAGCTCCATGACCATCACGTTGTAGTCGCCCTCAGCTCCGCACCACTTGATGGTAGGGATGCCCACTGCGGCGTGATGAGTGCAAATGAGGGAGAGTATGGAAAGTTCCAGAAAATACACATCTGCTCTGAAACCTCAATCCATCAAGGGTGTGAAATAATAATAATAATCAGAATCATCATTCAACCAGACAAATGGGCAAAGAGCTCAGAACAGACACCAGTTGACATTTCCATTGGCTCAACAAAGCCAAAGGGATTCTGGGACTTCCGGAGCACGGCTCTGATGTGACAAGACATTGATGACCAACCGACTTTGCTTAGAAGCAAAGCCAGTTCTGATGGGAGGGGGAATTTACTATGGCTACCAATGCAAGTAGACTGGGGTCTTTCTGCAGATAAAGTGTTGCAGCTTAGACAGAATCTGTGCAAAATTGAACAGAAATATCACCTGGGCAACGAACAAGAGCCACACAAGCAGCCTCACGCCATGCTAAGAATGCAATACAACTAATAGGGCAGCAACAAAAACAGAGTGAAATGCTATCAAATTATACTGTGACATCAAACTAGTTCACGCGGAGAGAAAATAAGTGAAAATGTCAGTGTCCCCGTGCACCATACCTCCCCCCTGCATCATCTTGTAGATCTTGCTCTCGATGTGAAGCTGAGGGTGTTTGGTTTTCACACATTCCAGCTTGATGGCCACCTCTTCCCCCACAGAAATGTCAGTACCTGCAGAGAGAGGGGGGAGGGGAAAGGGGGCCTTTGCGTCAGGGAGCTCATCCTGCCTGCGGCTGCCGCCCTCTTTTTAAACGGCTCCTCTGGAGTCGACAGGCTATTTTCTACCATATATCCTTAAGACGTCAAATTCCAGAGAAAATCCGGAGAGTGATATTCAAGACGCCCTGCACAAATACATTGGAATCATCTAGGTGTAAAAATTCTGGACCAAGTAAGTGATCTTCAGATCCATTTCTAAAAGACTTTGCTGTTTCATTTCCAATATCACAGGATAAGGATCCTCATTCACTAATCCACACACCTGCAACCGTCCTGACAGGACCAGCGAGCATACAGCTGTGATACCCTCTGAAAGGAGCAGGATGACACGTTCATATCATTTGCTCTTTGGGTGGCGGAGCACAGGCTTTGACGGGAGACCCCCCTCCTCCAAAGCAGACAGACCTATTGCACCAGTGGCTGAGTCGCTGAGAAAAGTACAGCTTTATAACCACTTTAAGTGAGACTCAGCACTAGGCCACCCCCCAGCAAACAGACTGTCCGGCACCACACGTGATGGTGAGGATCTCCCGCTGCTGTCACATTTCTTAGGAGCTGGGGCGAGGCGCGTCCGCTCAACAACTGCGTCCGAACATGTTGTGACAGCAGAAGGGAGGCGCGAGGTCGCCAGGTTACCGTCTCCAGGGACACCCAAAACAGCATTCCACCAGCACCCTGCTCTCCACCTCGTACTCTGCTGCAACCCTGATGACAAGCGATTATGGAGGGGGGGTCCGCTAAAGTTAACTTCGGGCTGGACATGTGCACGTGCAGACAGATGGTCAGCAAAAACAAATTGCGACCAAACTCGTGACGCCACAGTTCTACCAATGTCAGGAGAACTTCTTAGATGACTGCGCACCTGCAGCTTCTGAGCCTTCTACCAACTTGTGAGATGGTTGCTAGCTGTTGTACTTTACATTTCAACCAATCACCGTTCCTCATATATTATTATCGTCAAAACAAAAACCAAGAACCCCATTTGCACTGCACAACCACAATAATTAGGATCTCGGACTCTGTTCCCGTCATGAGTACTTAATGAGTAACCTTTCTCACGGATGACCTTTAAAACAGATTAGTGTCTCCCAACCTAAGCGCTTCCTCTGTGGGAAACTCGGCGCAGCTGGTTATCATAACGCTCTGCCTTGGGGCCTCTTAAAACCAAACTGCATGAGCCAACATTACATCATAGGAACTTTGTTATGGGGGCCTTTGCCTGAGGGAACGGAGCCAAACATGTCGAGAAACAGACGAGCAGGCCGCTTACGCAAGGCCCCGTGCCATGATCTCCCATGCGATGGATTCCTGAACAGCACAGGGTACGCGATTTTATCGAAAATCCTCATACACAGAGCTGTTGATGTGCGATAACCAATCCATTAATTGAGCACCGACTCAATGAGTAAGACAGGCAATGGAGAATTATAAAATCTTATGTTAAGTGCCTCATTCAAGGACACCATGAACAAGGGGATCGAACGAGACACTTCGGGAAAACTTTTGGTCACGAGTTGGCTTCTTTCATCACCATGACAACCATTGTTTCAAGTCAACTGTCACTCGCACGTCAAGGAAAAATAATTACAACGATTAGACATGACAGCTTCGGGCAAAAGCCGATTCAAAAAGGAAATTAATGCAGGAATCCAGCCCCGAGTAAAGCACACATGAATCCATAATATCTTGCCTCCCATCACCAAAGCAAATCAGGCAGGCCCGGCACCGTCCGCAAGCATCGGCCTAACTGGTAATCCAGGAAACACTCCCTGTCACGCAAGCGTGCGCAAACACAGCGAAACCGAGACACCGAGTTGGGCAACTTCTCCCAACGTGCGTAATCGTTACATAATGGTAGAAATCCCTCTGCCAACAGGGACAGCGGCTTCACGCAGGCTGCGCGCTGTCACTAAACAGAAGGCAACCAAGTGCTAGCGAAGTATCCGCTCAAATGGTGACATAACGGATACACTGTATACTCGCCATTCCCATTCATTATAAAGGGCAACCATCCTAACTGCGAGCGCTAGAAGCTGGACATTTCAACCAACCAAGCGCTGGCGCATTACTAAAAAGCCTGGGCTTGGACATTTGGGGGATGGGGGCTCACAGAACCTCAAACTGGGTAATTATCTGGAACAAAGTCACCCCGAAAGAGGAGCAGCCTCAAGCCGGGCGCAGCGCCCCCCGCTAGCTAAAAGAGGCTGTTCGCAACAAGGAGCAAGAGGGCTTTGCCGTTAACACGTCTTCCTCTTCACTTTTAATCGAATTAATCAAATGTGACCAGACACCATCTTGTAGTTTTTTTTTTTTTTTTTTTTGCAGTTTTGCATAGAGAGCTTCACAGGACAATGCAACGCAAGAAACACAATGATCAACAGCCAAGCACAACCCGAAGCCAGTAAAAATCCATAAACTCCAGTACGTACGGTCACCTGCCGGTGGAAACACAGACAGGAATACAGGTCAAGTTAAATCAAAGAGGAACAGACAAACTGGTATTATTACACCAATCACACGAACCGAAATGAACCCAGAAAGCTGAACACCACCCATCCGACTATGGTATCCAGCATTGTCAGAGTACAATGTGTCTGAAGGATTCACTCACTGTCCACACTGCCATGGTAAAAAGGTAGAAATTAAAATAAAGCAGCATCGGTTTAACACGGTCTGAACAGACATATGCTGGAAACGTCGCTGTTTCCCCCTGTGCTGGACGGATTTACACCGTCGACACCATCTCAGTCTCTCACTTTTAACACAGCTGATTAACGTCAACAAAAAAAGACACAAAAACACCAAAACCCATGTAATTAAAAAGACTGCTGGAACACGGCCCGCCTTTTTAATTTATAAACACAGGACTGACACGAAAGCAGAGTAGCTACAAGGGATAGTTGGTTCACACTAACAGGTCTGACGAGGGTTAGACTAGCATATTTACTACGGTGGAAAAATAACTCTGTCGACAACTATGGAGCTAGTTAATACATTTTTATTTAATTAAAATGGCGTAGATACTCACCCAAATAAATATCCCCAAAAGATCCACTTCCAATTTTTCTTCCAAGTCTATATCTGTTTCCTACTCTCAGATCCATGACTAAATATTAGATAGCTAGCAAAACAGCTAGCTGCCTACCTCTGAATTTCGAAATGACAGTAGAACCTATTAATTTTATCCACCAGCTAAATTAATCGCCGAAACTTCAGTTTCCACAGGAAGCTTTTCTCTGCTTCAAAATAAACTCTACCTTCCGTTACCATCCGATTTTCACCATTCCTTTTTTAACACATACGATGTCGGAACGCCACAATATGGAGCTCGTTCGGAAGCTCGAAGCGTGGAGATTATGCTCTTTCTGTTTTGCGTGACATCTCCCACGACTCCGGGAAGGATGGACTCGGATTTTGGCAGCTGACTCCTCCGCCAACCATCTAACCACCTAACAATCCGACTGTCAACTAGCCCTTTCCTTCATACCATGACACGGACTGCCGTGTTCCGGTGACGCCACTTCCGCTGGTGACGAAACGTCAAAATGAACGGCGAGTCTGGGTTGACGGTCTGCATAGGGCACGTCGGGGCGGATTCCGCGCGGTCTGATTCACCCTGCAGTGATTCCCATTTGCGGCGTCTTCCGCGACTCTGTTCGGACACTTATAACTGGAAGGAACTGTTTGTCTCAATTAGTTTAGCTTAGTTTAAGTAGCTAAAGAATTGCAGGATAATGCCATATATAAAAAAGTGTACAGGACGGAGTAAAGTATGTGCAAATATAAGTGAAAGAATTTAAAACGATTATAGAGGGTCGCATACAATTTGATATAAAGATAAGCAACCCATAGACGTACGCGTGCAATTTTACTGGTGTTTTAAAAATATTAATTTTAAATTTATATTTATAGACAGATATTGTATTAGTATAAATTACGTGACATTTGCAGTTATTTATATGGGAGACTGCAAAGAGTGTATTCATAATTGTAAAATGACTGCAATGTTTTTGGAATACCTTTTAAATTATATAAAAACTTTTTCGCTCTTAAACAGTAAATATATAAGGTATGATACACAGCAGCTTATACGATAATTAATGTATGTGTACATTTTTAAAAATGCCTTATTTAATTCGTAACATAAATCTCTTACGCTCCCATCTGTAGCTGTGATATTAGTGCATAACATTAACAACACGGCGAGTCATCAATGTGACAAGTGTATTGCATTCTTTTGTTACCAGTGTACGACTTCAAAGAAACTTGTGTTACACTGACACCTTGTGGTCTTATTAAAATAAGGCTTCATTTTATATTAACATTATCATGTGCCGGCATGTTCTGCAGTTAACAGGCAACAGATTAGCGGTGCACCATGTACTATACAATGTTACATTCATTTTAGAAAGTCTGACATTGTTTCGCATTTAGTCTTCGCTCGACTTTTTTTCCCCCATGTGACTGTTCAACTAGGTACCCATTAGCCAATGAAGACAAACTTCCTTTATACCACAAACCAATCAGAATCAAAAAGGAAGTGCGACTCTTAAGTGACATGTTTTCATCTTATTTTAAAACTGCTTAGTTTCTGCATTTTCAAATGGAGCATGGGAGGACGATGAAAAGGGATAGTATGTCGACTCCGAAAAGAAGAGAAGGACGTGGATTCAGCAGTGATGAAACAGTAAAAAGGAAAAAAATTGACAGGTAGCCATTCAGCTACTTAATCACATACTGTATTTCTTGTAGTATTTTAAAACCAGACATCCTGATAACATAATCTTGTAATATAGAAAATTAATAAAAACGTTTATCCAGTCTGTTAAAGCTTGCAGTTTTAAAATGTGAAAATATGTACGGCAATTTTGCATATCTGTACTACTCAACGTAGTAGATATAATTTTAAACAGTATTATAACATAAGAATGTTTATTTGCGCAGCGCGTGTTTTTTTTATCGATAATTTATGCATTTTAGTTTTCTATTAGAAAAAATGAGGCTATACATTATTTTACAGTTTGGAGTCCTGCTTCGATTCATCCCAGGGTACTGTGCATGAAGTTGTGAATTATGAGCCGCCATCTTTGTCAGGTAAAAAAAAAAAGCGAATGGAAAAACTCCACAGTTTATTTAAATGGCAGGAGCAGTGACAAAAAACCTCATACAAGATTGTTATTTGTGTAGCTGTATAAAAAGCTAAATTAGCGGGAAAATTACACCCAGTTATTTAAAGAGAAAGTAAAGTATATCTTGTGTAGCCAATGAAGACAAACTTCCTTTATACCACAAACCAATCAGAATCAAAAAGGAAGTGCGACTCTTAAGTGACATGTTTTCATCTTATTTTAAAACTGCTTAGTTTCTGCATTTTCAAATGGAGCATGGGAGGACGATGAAAAGGGATAGTATGTCGGCTCCGAAAAGAAGGGAAGGACGTATATCTTGTGTACCAGTAGTCACCCAGTTCCTCCCCCCCTTGCTGGTGGAATTTGACTCTCAAAGAGAATTGTTGCGGATCCACTATGTGCAAGGCTTTGTAGTAGTCAGCCGTTCGTCCGTTTTCTAAGATCAGCACGTCTTTCTCCCATAGGTGCGCACTATGACCCAGACACCACAGAACCAATCAGCTCTGCCCTGAACTCGCTTGAAGACCTGCGGTCATGGCAGCGGAGTCAGGCCAGCCCATTCAACGTGGCAGCGGAGCCTCTGGCAGCCCGGCTTCCTCCCCTGGCGCGCAGGCGGTGCAGGACGCTGGTGTGTCACGACATGATGGGGGGCTATCTGGAGGACAGGTGGGTTGGGGTGGTGCGGCGGAACGTGTGGGCCTGGTGTCGGAGACGTATGGCACGAGGTGCTGCCCTCTGAGGGTGTCCTTTGACCTCCAGGTTCATCCAGGGGGCAGAGGTGGAGACACCGTACGCCTTTTATCACTGGCACCACATAGACATCTTCAACTACTTTAGCCATATTATGGTGACGATTCCTCCTGCTGTTTGGACCAATGCAGCCCACAAACATGGCGTCCTTGTCCTAGGTGATTACTACTATTTAGTTACTTACTAGATTAGTTCCTCATACAGCTGATATTCTGCTGGAGAACGGCCATTCCTAAGGGTTGGACGAGTCTTTCCTGAGGGTTAAGCCGTTCTTCACACCGTAGTGAAAAATCTTTGTGTTAAAAGGCTATGTTGTGATACATTCTGCTCTCCGATTGATTTGCATTGAATGCTAGGTAATAATTCGCTAACGAGTGATTGCCGTGTTTTCCTGTCCTGATAGCAGCGGGACCCTTGATTGGTTTGTTTCAGGCACCTTCATCACGGAGTGGAAGGATGGCAAGATCATGTGCGAGGACTTCCTGAAGGACGAGGAGTCGTACCGCATGGTGGCAGACAAGCTGGTCCAGATCTCTCACTGCTATGGTTTTGATGGTTGGCTCGTCAATATCGAGAACGACCTGAGTGTGAGTGGAGGGATGGTGGCGCCGTCCCCGTCTGAGGGCCCAGCACACGCTGCTGCTCTGCCTGTGACGTTATAGAAAGTGGGACCCCAGGTTTCCATCTGGATCAGAACCCCCTTCATGCAACTGGAGAGCGTAAATCTACACCCCTCTGTGTGGGCTTCTGACAGTAGAACAGACTTACCTGATCCATGAAGGATGTCGAGCTGAGTTTCAGTACAAGGTTGTTGTAAGGTTGACTTGAGGTCAACTTTAGCGTTTGTCGAGAACCTTGCATTTTCAGAAGGGGCAGCTCAGTGGGTAATTGGTAGCTCCTGAGCCACAAGGTTGGTTTTCTCCCTTTTCGCTTCTGCTGTAAACACGGCACCCTCCCATAGCTCACTCCCAATGCCTGACCTGCTTCGGGGCTGCACCTTTACCGAGCCTGTGTCCGTGTCCTTCCAGGAACAGGCTGTGAAGAACCTGCCCCTCTTCCTGCGCTATCTGACAGACCAGATACATGAGCGCATCCCATCTGGCCAGGTTGTCTGGTACGACAGTGTGCTGGAGGGCGGCGAGCTCAAGTGGCAGAACGAGCTCAATGAGAGTAACAGGCAAGAGTGCGGCTGGAGGTGGTTCCCAGTGACATATGGGGACAGACGAATGGTACAGGGCAGTGTTTATTGCCCCAATTCTCAGCCACCCCCAGACAGCCCACGTTTTTGCTCCCTCCCAGTTCCCTGCCAGACAGTGCACATCGTGGACCATCTGGGGGTCCCTGAGGACTGGTTTAAGAAACACTGAATTAGGGCATTGAGACCAGAGACGTCTGAGAACTCAGCCACTGACTTCCCAAGATCCCTGATAAAATTCCATTTCTGACTTTATTTTTTTTTGTCCTCATTTGTCTCATCCTCCTCTTTCCAGAGTGTTCTTCCAGGCCTGCGATGGTTTTTTCACCAACTACAACTGGACAGCACAGAGTCTGGAGTGGATGCAGACCTACCCTGTGGCCAAGGAGCGGCTGGCTGACATTTACGTCGGTGTGGATGTGTTTGCACGTGGGGAGGTGGTGGGCGGCAAGTTCGAGACCAACAAGGTACGAGCAAGAACCGCAGGCAAAGTTTGCAGGGGATTGGAAGGAGAGGTGTGCTGCGGTGCAGTGTTGAGCAGAAACATGACCTCTCAACACCCCAGGCTATGGACCTGATCCGCAAACATGGGCTGTCGGCGGCCATCTTTGCTCCAGGTTGGGTGTACGAGTGTCATGAGAAGGAGGAATTCCGCGCCAACCAGGACAGGTGGGTGTTGCTTTGGTACCATGTTGCTCCGCCCACCTTACTCTGCCCAATCACGGTGCGCCTCGTCCCTCTCCTCTCAGGTTCTGGGGTCTGCTCGCTGACTTCCTGCATGCCCATCACTTGTCCTGCTCCCTGCCTTTCGTCTCGTCCTTCTGCCAAGGATTTGGGCAAAGTTCCTTCTGGAAGGGAAAGGTGAATTGGATAAGTCTTTCCTGGTTACGCCTGAAGGATGCTGGCTTTCCTTGCACCTCTGCTCTGAGTTGTTTAATCCATTATCTCTCAAACCAGTTCTTGGAGACCCCTCCCGAGAGTTGGGAGAGAGCAAAAACATGGACAATCTCGAGGTCCCAGAAGACTGGTTTGAGAGACACTGGTTTAATTAGTTTAGGCTCCTCTAGCTAAATAAGTCGAACATTGTGCTAACAACACAAAGGTTGTGGGTTCAAATCCCAGGGAGAATACCTAATGGTAATAACCCTCCCCTTCTACTGTAAGTCGCTTTGGGTAAAAGCATTTCATGAGTCAGTAAGTCTGGCTGATTCTCACATGGCCCTGAAAAGCAGGCGTTACCCAGCTGTCTGTTGTGTGGAGCTGCTGCCGGGATTGTGATCCGCCTTCCTGCCCTCCCACAGTGTGAGAAGTCGCAGAGATGGCTCAACCTAAGCGCCCAGGAGGTGCAGCCACTCTACCTGCCTGAGCCTGCAGAGGGCGGCTCGCTGAAAATCCGCGGCTGTCCTCAAGATGCCTGGAGCGGGGCCTCCTCCTTAGTGCTGGAGGGGATGATCCCGCCCGAGCTCACCGAGCTGCGTGCAAAGTATGACCTCAGCCCCGGCTCCCCCGTACAGGGTCCTCTGTTCGTGCCCTGATTACATTTGAAATATGTCTGAAAATAAAATGCACTAAGTCAATTTCATGTAGAAGGAGCATGTTCATATTTGAGGACCATTCTCAGCGGATTTCCATAGCCTCGCTGGCAAACTGCAGTCACAGGTCCCCCTGAAAGGATCCACAGAGCTTGTTTGGGCTGCACGCTTTGATGATGTCACAGACCTTAGACTGTAAGGTGAATTCCACGCTGGTGTGACCTGTATCATGGCCCTTGTCTGTCTTCCTAAAGAATCCTCTCCCTGCACCTGCGCCTCGCTCCCACAACCTTTGTGTCCCTCATCTACAAACCCTCGGACGGCATCGCCGTCTCCCTGGAGATGAGGACCGCGGATGACGAGCCGCCTCCTGCTGAAGGCACGGAGCCGGGCCCACGTGAGTGGAATTCCGGGTTGTCCCCGTCGATTCCTGCTGATGGGGGTGTCTCGGGGTGCCGTCGAACAATGACGACGGTCATCGTTAATGAGCTGCTGTGTGTCCATGTGGAATCAGGCTCCGGCGTGCAGCTGGAAGCCCTCGCTGAGGATCACCGGCTCTGGAAGCAGTTTACACAGAGCAGCTCTGAGTGGACGTCAGGCTGGAGTGTCAGGTAAGACGGGAGATTGGATCCCAGGGGATAAATGCAAATACAGGGTGAGTAGACAGGGCCTGACCTCCTGCGGACTCTGTACAGGTGTTACCTCCTGAAGCTCAATGACTACGCTCTGTTGGATATTGGTGTCAGCATTTCCCGTACCGCCCAGGACCCGGACGTTCCGTTCCATTGCAGAATCGGGGAAATTGCGGTGAGGGGGAGCATTTCAGTCTCTGAACACAGCTAGTGGGGCGCACATTCCCTGAAGGTTGCTCTCCTCTGCCTGCCAGGTTCTGGATGCCGAGAGCATGTGGAGGCCTCTCCCGCCACTAGGGGGAGTGTGTCTGGAACACCCCGTGTGGCAGCGTGTCTCCCACGGGCCAGATGGCGCAGGCGAAGTGTGCCTCAGCATCACGCTACGCTGGAACTATCCAGCCCGCGTGGCCCGACACTTCCGGGTCCACTGGCGCCAACTGGACAATCCAGCCCGATCTCTGATCCTGATTGGCCGGTCGCATGCCACTTTGTATCGTGTGTGTGGCCTGACTGTGCCTGATCCCCCTGGCAGGGTGGAGCTGCTGGTGGAGCCTGTGGGAGTGGGACCAGCTACACTGGAGTCGCGCTGGGGCCGATGTGTACTGAGTTACACAGAGAAGGAAGTGCAGTAGCATTTGACACGTATCTACTTCCTGTCTGTACAGGAAGTGATGAGCGATGATGCAGGAATTGGGGCAAAGATCGGGACATTAATATACATCCTCTTGTGATTGTCACAACTGATGTGCTGGGGGTATATAATTTTCTATTATGCTGTGCTAAAGTCTTACTCAAAGAAAATGATATTTAAATGATCTTCACGAAAGTGAAAATCTAACAAATATGCAGAACGGCATTGGTATTACTGTTAATTCAAATATTCTAATGTAAAATTTTGTTTTTCTGGGCAAATATACACTTATTCACTACCCAGGTAAACAGCTTTAGAGATTTTCTTTGTCTTTCCCACTGTACTGTATTTACGAGCTACATGTACATGAAGCCTGAGGTACCATTATTTTACATTTTTGATGTTAACATCTTTTAAACAGCTGAAAGACCACAAATAAACCAAAGTCCACACAGCTGTGATGTTCCACGACCCTCTTCACTTGTTCCTGCTCATTACTGCTGAGGTTTTCTCCTCCATGTCGCAGTTCCACGCATCTCCACAAAGTGGCACACTTGTCCACAGCTGCTGCCTGAGGTTTCGTTGGAGCCGAAATGGATGTAGCTTTTCTGGTCCGTTAAACACCTCACTGTTTCTTGGCCGTGGGTCATTATCAGACATTCAAAACAAATGCCCATGAAATGGCTGAAAAAAGCAGAAGAAATCAGGCTCCCAAATAAAAATGTTTTACGTCGGCATGATTGGAGATGGTACCTGCACAAATGGTTCTAACTCCACAGTGCCTTGGAGGTAAAATTTTGAGAATGCAAAACTAAAATGTTCTTTACTCAAATACGTATTTATATTTGAGCACATTATGTTGGATTGTAGAATGAACGATAGAAAAATAAGGATGGTTTTTAGGATTAAATGGAAAAAGGTAATATCAAGGAATGGGAGACTGAGAGAATAACAGTCAGACCATGGGGTCAGGATGCACGGGAACACTGGGTGTGAGGCAGGGCCGCATCATCTTAGTGGTGTTTTGATTCAGAATGTAATGCCAATGGACACCCGTTTCAGATCGCGCCGACTACAGGGTCAGGCAGCTGCATGGTTTATTTACGTCACGGGATGGCAGTTGATATTTTACAGGGCGATGTGAGATTCATTTGCATCAGGGTTCAATTATCGCTGACTATGGAGCCGCCAGTGTGGCGCTCCTTAAATGTGTGGGTGCTTCACATTGACAGTAACACGTTACAGAGGATCGAGGCCTGATGCCGGGCTCTTTCCTGTGCTTTTTATCCTTGTTAGTACCGACAGATATATTACCGTAGGCATGCGGCTGGGTGTCACCAGTAGGTCCTGCTGTCTTCGATGCTCCAATCGTGTGATCTTAGCGGCCAGCTCGCTCATCCATGCCGACGCGAAATCAGGAAGGCGTGTCGTCACAGGTACCCCCGTACCGCAGAGCGGAAAACACCACAAGTTGCAGCCCCAAGCCGAGCCACATACACACTGCGTCTACAGGGCCTCGGGAGCGGGTGACCTCCGCCACGTAGCTTCCAGCGCGTTCGGAAAGCTGAAAGAAGATGCCGGAAGACCTGGGGCAGGCTGGAATCGATCCCAAGCAGCATTGGGCAGGTGGCCGGAGCTGTCCTGGGATACCAGGCTGTCTTCAATGCTCTTATCGTGTGAGCTAACACACATCCAGCAAACAGGAGAGACACACTGCTTCACACACTAACGGCCATTATAGACAACAGTTCACCTAACTACGTTTTTTGGGCTGTGGGAGGAATCCCACACGGATGGGGTTTGGGGGGGGTTAGGCGTGAAAACA
>JAODJX010000048.1:17186592-17201343 GCA_026776945.1 Isichthys henryi | reverse complement strand
GCTCGCATCAGAGCCCATTCCCAGCGACACGGGTTCATTCCCTTTCTTCCCGTCTTCGCTCTGCCCACACCCCGGCATATGGCTGTCACACAAAAGGCACGGACGCAGAAGAGGCGGCGCCCCCTCCCTTCCCCTCCCCCAGCGGAGCAAATGGGTGAATTAGCATGAAAATGAGAGTTACTCACAGAGAAGAGCGGGTCCCTCCGATCGATCGGCCGGCACGCGAGATGGAAGGGGTGTGCAGCTCCTACTTCACAATCTGGCACGGGGGGGGGGGGGAGGACTGGACTGATGCCTGCACTACTATGGAAAAGAAAGCAGTGAACTATTTCCTGAAGGGAAGAGAAACAACGAGGTGAAGAGCAGGGGCGACGGGGAGGGCTCTCGCAGGGAGACGCCGAGACACATACAGATACAGGCGCTGTGCTGTGCGCCTGCCTCCCCCAGCTCCGCATCTCCCCGAGCTGCATGCGCCGTTTCCCGCACAGCAGAAGGGAAACAGCAATCGATATTATACAACAGCGACGCGATATCGATGTCTGATGCTGGGACGTCTGGTGACCCCCTCAGGAGCCGCGGCTCTAGGGACGTCCACTCTGACCCGTGACGCCTGCAGAGCGGTGCCCAGTTTCCAAATATACCAAAGTCATTTACAGATTCGTACTTCGCGTCTCCTTCATATTTTACAAATGTAATTTGGGCGATATCGCTCAATAACGAACACAGCCTCCCCAGAAGTCATTTTCGCCTATAAGCATTTAGTTCTAATATTCTGGTCAAAACATTCTCCTGACCTGTCAAAGACAACACCCTCAAGCGGGAAATTCCTCCGCGAGAATTTCCAGCCATATTAAGTCACACTGACAAGTAAACTAGTGAACTGGATTTGAATCCAATTACAGAATTACACGTCGCGAGGTATCCGGATTAGCTAGGGGCATTTGTTATTAATTATCCCTAAACTAGGGAAAATGTGCAGATAAAAAGAAATCTTCTGGAACACAGAATGATATACCAGAGAATTTTTCTTTTACGGAAACACTGTTTTGAAACCACCATGGAAGACAAATTAATACAAACATATTCTCCCACTAGTGTCAGTTCTATCACGCCTCCGGGCAGGTGTGGCTGGGGGGGCTTGACTCAAATGCCACCCCCCCCATGTCAGAGGGGCCTCTTCCCGCAATCCAAAGACATGCAGTTAGACTAACTGGTCTCTCAGAATTGCCTGAAGTGTACGACTGGCCCCCAGGGACCACGGCCAGGATAAACAGCTAGAAGATGTATGGATGTATAGATACTCAATAGTTACCATAGAAACCGTATACTCAGCCACATTATGGAGAAAGCTCAAGTCCTTGGCCGCAGTGGCTCGACCTTTGACCTTTGGCTCCGCCCCAATCTAACGCTGTGAAAAACATGAATGCCATTCAAACAGGATATGAAGCAGCACCACATATGAAAGAACCAGCTGCTCCTGCCTCAGCTCTTCAAACTGAAGGTCTATAGGGAGCAGAGTAGTCGGTTCAAAGCAGCTTCTCTCACTCAAACCTTAGAGCCACCTAAAAGTGACAGGAGGCTGACTTACACGTTTCCCTAATGTCTAGTAAACAACCGAATAATGTGCCTTTCCACAGCAGTACAGTCTCGCACACTCGTTTTAGGTTCGTGAGCCTACATCCTTCAACTCATTGGTTCCTGTGAATCCCAACCAGGCAGACGGAAAGTGTTTAACACAGAAGAGCTTGAAACAGACTTCGGCTGATGTGTGCGCTCCTGGAGAAGGTGACCCTGTAAAACTCTTTTTTTACTCTTCTTCTCCTAAGTCAAGGAAAATCCTACACTCTAATTTTTCCAAGTAGGAGAGAGTCAGTGGGGCGGCATGGTGGTGCAGTGGTTAGCACTGTTGCCTCACGCCTCACGCCTCTCCGCCTGGGTCACACGTGTGTGGAGTTTGCATGTTCTCCCCATGTCGTCGTGGGGTTTCCGCCAGGTACTCCAGTTTCCCCACAGTCCAAAAACATGCTAATTGGAGTTGCTAAATTGCTCGTAGGTGTGCGTGTGTGAGTGAGCCCTGTGATGGGCTGGCCCCCCATCCTGCGTTGTTCCCTGCCTCGTGCCCATTGCTTCCGGTATAGGCTCTGGACCCCCGCAACCCAGTAGGATAAGCAGTTTGGAAAATGGATGGATGGATGGATAGGAGAGACTCAGTATTAAAGGTTCTACAGGGAGATCGATCACAGAATCTCTTAGTGGTGTGTTGGATGTTTTAATAGCTTCTGACATTAATCACAGATGGACTTTTGCTGCACAAGTACAGCTGTCCCTTGAACAAATTGCAAAACCATCTTGTTATACATTTTTCTAAATTAAAGCAGGTTTTTTTTTCCCCAACATTGTACCTTCAACTTTGACAGAAAGAGCAAGTGTAGGTTACATTATCGTCATGGCCCATTAGCTTGGGTGACAGCAATTTTGTTCATAATTCAGATGTCCAGGTGGTTTGGATGGCTGGTTTAAAATGATTAGGGAGAAGGGCGAGTGCACGCAGATAATGATGTTCGAAATTCTGGTCTTAAATTTACAAATTTCAACACTCTGTTCTTAATCTTTTTAGTCTGGCACAGAAATAAACCAGTTTTTCATGCTATGGGGTCAGAGATCAAAAGATAGCCAGCTGTAATTGCCGATCTCTTCAGAGAGATGAATTTGGTGGAACTTTACCCAGATGTGATGCGTTTCTTAGCAACTGAACATCATCGGTTGCTAACAGCTACCACAGGGACCTCCTCAGAATGACAAGTTATTTCAGCAGTTGAAGTGTCTCCGTTTCTCCCCCTTCCTCCGCCATTGTTATACAACGTTACATAGCCATTAAGAATGTTAAGTAATTACCGGTTGGGAGAGTAATAAGGGCCGAGTGTGAGTGCGTGTGCGTGTTTTGATGGGAGATGGCAGAAGCGGAGTTGGGACTGAAACAGAATACCACCTACGTTAGCTATAGAAGGAAAAATAACAAGCCAGCTCTCGCTCTCCACTTCCTCCTCCCAGAACATAGTTTGTCAGCTATGGAGAAGTGCGGGGGGTGGGGGAATCCTGCTACTATGCCATTGTTTTAACATGTGCTTACGGAACGCTACATGCTTCCGGGACGCTCTGTCATTAGCAAGCTCAAAGATGCACACATGGCCATTGAGGGATGCATAGTTTACAGAGTCTAAGTTCAGAAACACACGACGGAGGGGATGGTAATTAATACAACCCGAGCTGGGTGAGTCACAAGCGCCATCAGGGAGGGAGCGTAAGCGACGCGCCGGGCTGACAGCTGGGCCCGGAATAATCCCGCATTTCTTCGCAGGGAACTTGAAATTACATTATGTCACACTGCATTTCTCACAAGAGCCCCAAAAAGGATTAAGGCCCGCAAACGATTTGGGGAATGATGAGCCGCCTCAGTGCGGGCGGAAGGTTAGCGCCAGAGCTGGTGTCTACCCAATAATGTCGCTCACTCCCGGCACGGAAAACATGGAGGACGAGCAGGAACGCTAACCCAGATGAGTGCTTCAGAATGGATGGACGGTCTGTGACGATACGACAGCAGAATTCGAGCCACAACGCGATGAGACACATGCTTCCATCGCTGGTTATGAGGAACAGGAGATGGGAGCATGAAGGTGGCAGCACTGTCGCCCATGCAGGAGCTTAAATGGTTATCTGAGAGCTAGCGTGTGTTTGCAGACATTTCAGCCCAGTCTCTAAGTCATCTGTTCCGGCTAATTGCTAAGGTATATGGACTTTTCATGTGTTTGTTGTACATCATGCACATGATGTACACTGCAGAATCAGTCATGCAGGTCCCTTGCCCGCCTCTCCAAAGGTCTCACAGGCAAAGGTGCGGGAAAAATGTCATAAACTCTACAATTCCCAGCCTGGCCCTAACGACCTGTACAAGCAGTACAAGTATCATTGGGGCAGGGAGATGTCTGTGAGCCCTGCTATGTCTCAAGAGGACACTGATCCACTGCAGTGTCTTTTCTCCATTACAGTGTCTTTTTCTCATCCCAGAAAAACACTGGGTTCTCTCATCCCTTGATGGACCACTAACGACTCCTCTGCCAGTGTTATGCTTCCCTGGCAGGCAGTGATATGCACACGCCCCTGTGCCTTTGCCTGTCACCGCCTCATACCCCCGCTGGTGGGTCTAATCTATAAGCTCCTCTCTTCTGCGGTCATCATTCTGCTCTTTGACAAACGCCGAAGGAGAAGACGAAAGCCCATACTCTGCTTATTTCAGGTTCTTAAATTATTCAAGTTGTGTCGCAGAATTAAAAGGATGCTGTCAAGTTGAGTGAAAATGTGTAAATGGAGTCGATCAAATAAACACAGAATATGATGGAAACTAAAAAGCAGAGCAGTGTGAAGGGGTCAGGGTCAGGGTCAGGGTCAGGGTCAGTGTGACCCTGGGGTCTGCCTGAGGAAGCACAGGGCATAAGGCACCCGAGATGGGATTCCAGTACATCAATTTGGGCTATCGTCCGGGCCAGTGTCTCCTGAAGGGATGCCAACTTAGCGACCCGCTGGTGCCAAACCCACTGTTACAGATTCCGGGCGCCGGTGGTGAAGTCTCAAAATCCACTGTCCTGGTTCTTGACTTACATTTTCTAAATGTGAATTCGTGTTTGTGAGAGTGTCTGAGTAAATTATTCTTCTTGGCTTAACATGTTTATTAGTTAAGCTGCATTATCCATTAGCACAGATTTTATTATTAGCATCCATGGAACCCAGTTACCAACATTTATTTAGCAGACACACGCACCGGCTTAACTCATGTCAGCTCTTAATTAACATGCCCAAATTATTCTTAGGCATATGAACTAAACAAGCGCATTGCCTAGGAAAAAGCCTCGTAGCAATGACAACGATGGGAGACAGGTGTGGGTGGAACGCGGCTCTCATTCGCTTTGTATTTTTGGCCTGTCATTTTGCCCCGTGGAAAGTGGGAAACATTAATTCATGGAGAGCATATGTGCCTATCGGTACTGTTTGCAACATCCGACCGTGAAAGAAAGACAGACAGAAAGGGAGAGAAACTGAGCGAAAAAGACAAGGGCCGTCTGGAATCCTTGGGCTGAGTAATGATTCGCTTCAGATATCCTCCTTCAAAGTCTTACATCTACAACAAAGACACCTTCAACTGCTTTGTAAAATCCTTTGCTTAAAACGTTTGACCATTTACTGTCAGAATGGCTTATGCATTGCCGTATGAAAAAACAACTTTAATCAAGGTTAAAGGAAAGCTCTACCGTTACCACCCCCTATTCTACTTGTCGTCTGTTAACCTCACCTTTAAGGGAGACCAGGCTGTCTACTGAACATGTGTCCCAAAACACTGTCCCAAAACAGGACGGACAAGGAA
The DNA here is from genome assembly GCA_026776945.1 of Isichthys henryi. Lineage (NCBI taxonomy): Eukaryota > Metazoa > Chordata > Actinopteri > Osteoglossiformes > Mormyridae > Isichthys > Isichthys henryi. The sequence goes on along the minus strand of JAODJX010000048.1, from coordinate 17,195,927 downwards.
ATTACTTCAAGAGCTTCTGCAGTTATCTTTAAATTAGCACCCAATTTATGTTTGGCTTGCAACGTAAAGTGACAATTCTGCCTGGAAGGAAATACTAAAAATAGTGGGTGACTGTAACACTCACACAAGCAGGCACACAAAGGCTTTGCTCACGTCAAATAACAACCGTCGGCCCTTGGCCCTCATCTAATCAAAAATGAATCAAGTAGTACTTCTGACCCACAGGGTTAGCAAGATGAGGAAGAGGGAACTGGCTGCCGTTTCCAGAGTCTTCATTACACTCTTATACATCAGCCCTTGCTAGATGGCCTCTGCTACAACTGCACATGAGTGCCAGCCGGTGGCTATAAAAAAACTGGGGAGGAAAGAAGATAATGCAGTTTTACAAAGGCAAGCCATTCCAAAGAAGAGAGAAAATGTATCGTTAAATGACAAACATTTTTACTAATGAGTTATTTCAAAGTATCCAGCCGACCATTTATCTTTTATACCCAAGTGTCCTATACAAAGTATAGAAGCTACAGTCACAAGGCAAGGAATAGCCCAGGATGGGGTGCCGATCCATCATTGCATTTCACTTGTTTCACAATTTAATGTCAGTAACAGAGGAGGTACTAACTCTGCCTCTATGGACCAGGCGCCTTTGCTGCACATGCTGAGCCGAGTGTTAATCTCTGCTGCTCCCAGCCCCGTCTAACCACACTCTCCAAAACTGCCCCCATTGCAGAGTCTGTCAAAGACGAGGGCGAAGGTAAACAAATTAGACAGCCAATCATGTTTGCTCTTGTTAGATCGTCACCTGTGATCTTCCCATGCACCTCAAAATCCAAACAAAACTGTCTTGTCCGCCGTCATATAAGGATGAATGAGCCAAACAAATAGCATGCATAATGGATTACAAGTTAATGATTGGGACGTTCGTAAACTTTCAACATATCCTCTGATTCACTAACCATCATACAAATTCATCATTCAATAAATGTAGTGATGAATTTAATCTGCAAACTCTAATGACTACTACTACTACCATTATTATTATTATTATTATTATTATTATTAGATATTATTATCATTGTTATTATTATTATTATATTAAGACTGCTTAAATACTCTGGTGAGTGGGCAGGTTGTTTCCCATCCCATGTCTCACTTCAGGGGCCAGGGAAGCTATGGGTGAAGCGTCCAATAAACTCTCCTACTGGGAGGACCTTGCACCCGTGACCCACTTGCCTGGAATAAAATGGGAGATAAGATCAGGGAAGCCAAGAAACTCTTCTGTTCAGTCACTGCAGTTTCCATAACAACTACCTACAGATGGTGCCCAGTGCATCATTAAAACATCCGATTTCAGTATCCACACCAGTGATGTCGAGTGTTGAACAACAAAGGGGTACATCCCCTCCCCCAGAGAGATTAATGTCCATTCTGGATACATCCCACCTCCTCACCCCCACCCCCCAACTGACAGATGCCTGCATCTGCAGCATTCACAAAGGTCTACTAAAAACATCTGAAATTTTACTGACATTAAAACATTTCCTTGCACGTAAATATCGTATTCTGATTTTAGATATTTGCTGCTACATTTCCTTTCCATTTTCAGCCATAAGTCTTAAGTGTGCCCTATTCTCACAGTTCATTCATTTGTGCTTGCTGAAAGAAAGCACAAATCCAACATTCAATAAGTGTATCCTGGACCTGGAGTAGAAGATGTAATTGCTAAACCTTGTAGAGGCGCATGGACTGTTATGAGACTTTTTGCCTGGTAATTCTTCATATCACCGAGAGCCTTGGGCCAACCTGATGCTCATAAAATGGCAAAGACTGCTTATAGATGTGCTTCATTTACAGGGAGAAAAGAAAAACATCCAGTTACAGATCATATGATTGATCCCATTTATCATAAGACAATTATATAAATCAACTCAAAGCCCAATACTGTACATCTCTGGCCTTGCTGCTTGTCTGTCTTAGGGTTCATGACATTGCTAATCTTCCTTACGATTTGTCTAGATAACTTATCTTGTCTAGCATAGATCTCATGGATACTGGCGCTTACATCCCCCCCCCGAGATAAGATTTCAATGAACTTGGGCCAAGGATAATAGAACAGGAGAAGCAAGCACATCTAGAGTACAAAGTCATGAATTGCTGAGCCCTGCAGGTTTAATATAGCCTACAGCTTGTGATAAGACGCATATAAGAACTGCCTGTGCTGCTCAGGATCTCAGGTGTGTTGGGAGTTTTAACGCTTCATATGTTGAGGAACTTGGTGCCTTCCTGGTCTGTTCTGTAGGTTAAGCCAGTCGACCGGGTGAAGCAATTACCGGGAGTCAGAAATTTAGCCTGCTCCTATCTACATTCACTAGCACGGTGTGCCAGGTGTGTTCTGCAGAGTAGGACCACTCCAACCATGCTATGGACCTTCTCCATCTGCCTCCAGCTGGCAGCACTCTCCTCGACAGCACCGCTCACAAGGTCCGGCAGCGGGTCCCGAAACAAGCTCTTACTGATCTCGTTTGATGGCTTTCGTTGGGACTACGATCGCGACGTGGACACGCCTCACCTGGACGCCATGGCAGCCAAGGGAGTGAAAGCCACTTATGTGACCCCACCATTCCTGACCATCACCAGCCCCACGCACTTCACTTTGCTCACAGGTAACCCCCGTCAGCATACCGGACAGCAAGGGCGAATACTGAACAGGACTAGTCAATGGGAAATTTCTGCAGAATAGCATAAAAACGTAGAGCGGATTCAAAGTCAGATTTATCTACATAACAGGCACTCACAATTCAAAAATCTTTTTTAAAAATCTAAACCATATTCTTCTGTACCATGTACAGCATATCCCTGTAGAGATGTATATTTTCTATCTTTATTACACGTACATAACCATTTCCAGCACTTCTGCACTTTCTGATTTGACGCTAAATTGCATTTCATACTTTGTCCAATGACAATTAAACTTAAATCTCATCCAATGAAATCTAATAGAATTCACCAAATTAACTTTGGAGTATTATTGTGTGTCTAGCCTGTACTGGGCCATCATCCTGTCTAGGGGCCATCATCCTGTCTAGGGGCCATCATCCTGCCTAGGGGCCATCATCCTGTCCAGGGGATCTCCTGCCTTGTGCCCTATTCTACGACAGAATGGCTCCTAGGTTTCCTTGACCCTATATTGGCATGTGCAAGATTAACTCCATTTATTATTGAAATTATCAACGGTGTCACTCATATCTATTAACAGTAGCGATGTACCATTACTGCTGCAGGACTGTATTTCTGCGTCACTTTTCAGGCTAGTATCAGCTTGGCAGTTAAGATTTATTGCACTGGATTCTTAAATGCCCAAGGTGTCATATTATGTCTATGATTACTCTTTAGAATTGAAATGAAAAGGCAAATTGGTAACACTTTCTATGAAGTCCATATTCATAAAGCCTAATAACTGTTCTTATAATCCATTGTAACATTAATAAAGCACTATAATCACAGCTATAAATATTTATAAAAAGGCATAACACATTATAGCCATGTTTCTCATGCATTATGAATGCTTTATGAGGCTCTCATCTATAATGCACTATGAATACCTTCATAATGCAGCACACAACAGCCTTAATTCTTATACTGACCATTATAATGCATTATGAAGGTATTTATAATGTGTGATAGATGAGACCTTCAAAAGAACATTCATAATGCATGATACGCATGACTATAACGTGTTATGCGTTTTTATGAATAGTTTATAAGCCGGGTTTATAATACTCTATGAATGCATTATAATAATGCACTTTGAAGGTATGTGTAATGCAGTATAATGACTGCTTTAAGTTTTCCCTGACCACATTAAGGCTTCATACCTGCTTCATACCCAGGGCAGTACATTGAGAACCATGGAGTCATCCACAACATGTGGTTCAACACCAGCACCCAGCAGAGGAAACCCTACTACCCAACACAGTTTGTGGATGAGTGGTGGGACAATGGCAGCCTGCCCATCTGGATCACAGCCCAAAGACAGGTGAAATACATAAACTGGGCAGTAGGGGCACTGTCATCAGATTTAATACAATGAGGTTCAGGTCCTGTGCTATTACAATGTAGGTATTTGTCTTACAAAAGTAAAAAGTAAAAGTAAAAATCTGGACCCAATGGAAATATCAGAATACCAAGGTCACCTAAAATGACAGAATTTTCACTCAATGTTCTTGCTAATGGTAGACTCATAAACACAGACATTATCAGAGATGTCTACAGACCCTTAGCCCTCACCCTTGGCTTCATTGTCACTTTGTTGATAATTATATAATATACCAATGCAGAAATCTGTACAGGGCACTGAATTCCAGACATAGTCCTGTAATTCTACCTGACTGGGGACTGATGGAACCCATTAGAAGTACTTTCATAACCAATTCTAGACTTATGAGCTTCAATGGCTCATTATGAAGCATCACTATAAACGGTAGGTAACAAAGAGGGCGTTATGAATGGTTATAGCCAGGTTTATAATACCTTATGAATGCATTATAATAATGCACAAAGAGGGCTGATTCATTTGGCCACTTGACTCGGATTATCATCTTCTTTTCAATAGGTCATTATCCTTGAAATTCACGTTCTTTATATAATGACCTTGATTGTTTAACCCAATTGATCAATAAAGATAAAATATCCTGTGTTTATAAAATAAGATTATAATTATAACTTAACGTTCTGATCACATTTTATGAGCCATTCCTGTAAAAATCTAGATAATGTCTGTGAACCATTTGCGATTCTCACTGCATCTAAACTGACTTGCTGCAGTGCAGCTTTTGAACTGGATGGGAAGCATCATTCTCATAATGTAATACACTCTGGCTGGCAAAATCATGGGCATAATAAAATAATCAAATATGAAAACCTTCATCAAGATAAGAAAGATAAGCACACTGAGGCAAGCCAGTGTTTCCAAATGATCCACAAAATCCACGACTGACCTCTGCCTCAGTGATCTCAGAGTTTATTATGCCCATGGCTGTAAGGATAATGAACTGACATGATTTGCTTAAGCAAAATCTAAACTTGAAATAGACCCACTTGTCCTAGAGCGGTGCTTCCTGACCTCGTCCTCAGGGATCCACAATTGGTCCCTGTTTTTACTCCTTCCGAGCTCCCTGCCAGACAGTCCACATTTTTGCTCCCTTGTGGGAGCTGGGAGGGAGCCAAAACGTGCACTGTGGGTCCCTGAGCACCGGACTGGGAAACACTGTCATAGAACCAATCCTTTTACTGCTATGTTCCTCAACCCGAGATTCTCCTATCTTACCAGGGACTTAAGGCAGGTTCGCTTCACTTCCCCGGTACGGCATCAAGCTACCAAGGTCAGAAGGCACTGGTGGGCGAGGTGGAGCCTGCTTTATATAACTACTCTAACGAAACGGCCTGGCGGGAGAATGTGGACAAAGTAATGGGCTCCTGGTTCGCCAAACTTGACCTGGACTTTGTCTCCTTGTACTTTGGTGAGCCTGACGGCACAGGACACAAGTACGGGCCAGACTCACCCGAACGCAGGGCCATGGTCAGGCAGGTGGACCGCACGGTAGGCTACCTGCGTAGCTCCGCCCAGTCACACGGGCTTACCGAGCGGCTCAACATCATCATCACAGCTGATCACGGCATGAGTTCCATTCTCAGGGGCGGCCAGGTCAATGACATCCTCCTTTCCAAGATTCCCGGCTTCTCCTTTCGTGACTTGGACTTTCAGCTGCTGGATTATGGGCCGGTTGGCATGTTGCTGCCCAAGGAAGGCCTATTGGACAAGGTATATGCTACCCTGAAGGGGGCACACCCACACCTGCATGTGTACAGAAAAGAGGAGCTACCAGAACACATGCACTACTCAAGGCACCCACGTATCCTGCCCCTCGTGCTAATCGCTGACCCTGGATACGTCGTCAATGGGGTGAGTGATGTCTCCAGAAGGGCAACATCGCTGTTGCCCGTTTGTTGTAGACAATAAAGCACTTCTGAAGAGCTCTGAATGTGGGTAGAATGCACTGAGATGTTGCTGGAAATGCTCCCTCTGTCAGACACAAACTTTTAAAAACATTCATGCAGATTGCTGGAAGTGTAAAGCTCCAAATTTTTAAGTCTACATCGCCCTCTACTGGCCATTTGAGCTGCAGGCCAGCAATACCACTGAATTCAGCTGAATTTTACCCCATCTAGGCACTACTCTTGCAGTAATACAAATATAATAGTAAAATTGTAGACTCCCATTCAAAGGGTCTGTGAAGAAAACCACTTCTGTAATGTAAGGTTAAACTCACTTTAATCCCCCCAGCATGATGTATTATAAGATCATTGCAGATGTCCCCAATGTGGACAGAGTTTGATCAACATTGACTTTAAATAATGTAGGAAGATGAATCAATGATTAAGTCGGATTTAATCATTTTATGCATTATTTTAAACGAAATGTATTTTCTCGCACAAGTAATATTAACATACCATACTGACGATACTTTATTCACCATGAATGAAGTGCTTCTGCTACTGACTGATGCCCCATATAAGGCGGGATAGCATGTCCCACACTGGCGTTTCAGCCTCACTGCTCTGCTTCCTCCAGCTACTTCCTGTGCAGTTCAACAAAGGCGAGCATGGCTTCGACAACCAGGCCATGGACATGAAGCCATTCTTCCGGGCCGTGGGGCCCGACTTCCAGCAGAACCTAACGGTGGAGCCCTTCGAGACGATCCACATCTATGCCCTAATGTGCCACCTGCTGGGCATCATCCCAGAGAAGAACGATGGTCACCTGGATGCCACCCGCCACATGCTGGCATCTGGCCAGCAAACTGAACCACCTGGAGGTCAGGATGGGTCAGCCAGTATCTATGTATTACTGCTCATATAAATCCTACCTACATGTTCATATTAACAGCACTTTAACATTGTCAGTTATAAACCAGAATCTAAAAATGTCCCATAAACATCAAATTGAAATCGGGCAGATCTTGGACAGCTACTCATTGTTTTCAGCGTTTTACAAATCCTTCCTTGTCTTACAGGGTCTGAGAAGTCCATCTTATTTAACGCACTAATCGGTCTGGGAGTCGTCGCTGGGGTTCTGGTTATCGTGTTTGCGGTCGTCGTATCTAATGCCAGGTACCGTCGGCGAAAGCCAAGGGAGAGGTACGTCATTTTCATTTACCCTTGATTTGTAAGTCCACCAAATCGGTGCAAAACTCTTTGTCGTAAACCACACGACTATGGAGTGCAGTTCACAACCACAAAGAGGATGCGGCAGGGCCGAGTTGATTGGATAATTTACATGTCATTGCTCCTCCCACATGCTGACAATTCAAGATAGTGACTTTCCGTGGGCAGATTCACAGTTTTTAGCAACTTTTCATTAAAGTAAAATACTGTCACTATGACTGTCAAGATGGGAAATGACTGGCAGTACTCTTTACCAGCTATTTTTTCAGTTACAATTTTCTATCTAAATACTTTCCTTTGGGGGCAGCATGATGGTGCTGGAGTTAACACTGTTGCCTTACACCTCTGGGACCAGTGTTCAAGTCTCTGCCATTGCTGCATGTGTGAAGTTCGCACGTTCTCCTTGCATCATTTTGGCGTTTCTTCTGGGTACTCTGGTTTACCCCCACAGTTCAAAAACTGAGCTGAATTGGCTTTACCCATAGATGTACATGTGTGAATGAATGGCGTGTGTGAGTGTGCCCTACGACGAGTTAGCATCCCATCCTGGGTTTTTCCTCTGCCTAGCGCCTGTAATCTATGGCATAGGCTCTGGACCCCCTGTGACCATGAACAGGGCTAGCAGTTACGAAAAATGGATGGATGGATATTTTCTTAGTCTACCACCATGAACAGCCGGGAATATCTGTTTCAATGGGAGCATTAAATTTGCTTGCTATACTTTAAATATTTTGCACACATACTGAATGTGCATTTACACTTGGAACACAAAAGCAGTCATACCTTCCCAGAAAATGAAATCATTTTCCAGTATATGGATTTTTACTATTATTTTGCTATAGCAATGGTTTATCGCTGCTCCAGTAATGACATCACTTCCTGTATTGCAGCTCTGAGGAAGTCAATGAAAACGATGTCCAAATCAAGCAATCTACCATGTGAGGAACGCTTGCCTAAAAACAAGACGAGACAACATTAAAATTACACTTTGGAGTAGAATAACATCTGTCTGCCCAGCATTAAGAATGGGTCTAGTTCCTCCCCCACAGCGAATAATAAATGAATCTTCCCCTGGCACACAGCATGCTCCACACAGTTGTGTATTCACTAACAAGCAGAAGACAAAACACCCAGTAAGATTTGTTTCATGATTGCTGAAGCATCAGTTAGCAGGTGCAACTGCCCAAAGCAAATCAAGTCAATGAATGAAGGAACAAAGGATGATCGGCAAAGTCCTTAATGAGGGATTATTGTCAGTTGTGTAGCTTTGTTTCTTTTATGCACATATGAAGGCCCAATATACAATGAACTATAACAATGCCATCTAATGGTAGAGAAATAAATATTATTTTAAGTAAATCTTGAATGTTTTTTTAACAGTCTGTCCAAAGCTGGAGATAGCTAAAGATACATGAAAGGGTTAGCAAACTGTCAAGATCAATGAGTTACAGCAAACGGCAACAAATCAGATGGGGGATTAAATGCATGTACTCATGTGGGACCAGACCGCATCTAAACCTTAAAGCTCAGGATCAAGATCTTTAAACCACATTTAATAGTTCAATAATGCAAAAATGTCTGAAACACAAGAAAATCACACAACTCGAATATTTTACTGAATCTAACAAATCTTCCTCTTCCAACAACACATGACCACCTTACATCATAATTTGTAGACCATCCCATTGAAAGTCTACTACAGGTGGGCGACATGATCAACATACCTTTATAATTTCTGCTAAGTTTAACACTGAAGAGGTCCAACCAACATTGTTTTAATAAACTTGGCGCAAAATCGTCAGGAGCGATTACTATAAATGCTACTACCACCAAGTAGTAAGAAAGTCCCACTTGGACTATGTTGATGAATTAATGCATCTTTGTATTGGTATTCACAAAAAAAAACACATTAAATTTCACTTTATACGAATGCGAGATCAAATTATACAAAAGTTATTAAGTTGCATTTGATGAACATAAAACATGGAGTGAAATACAATTTGCTCGGAAATGTTCCATTGCCAAGTCATTCTGGAGCACGTACATCTCATCATTCGGTCTGGTTACATGCGCCCATGTATGTATAAACACACACACAAATTATTTTTTATATA